>JXWZ01003828.1:0-14930 GCA_000956215.1 Anopheles farauti No. 4
ATTTACAATGGAATCTCAGATACGTTTGATGCTACAATGATGAACCACTCTGTATAACATTCCGTTTATAAAGTAACTAAAATCTTGTCTTGCTTTTCCTCTCCCATTCCCCATGCACAGGAGCGCCATGTGGATCGCTCACACACATCGAATCGTCCGGCGCGACGCCCCTGCTGGGCTCGCACGAGGCACTCGAGGGCGAAATTAAGCGACTGCGGGAACGGCTGCATACGGTCGAGTCGGAGAACTTCACACTGAACGCGAAGCTGGCCCAGCAGCAGTGGGAGGTCGAGCACCGGCTGGCCGAGATCGAGATGCAGATCTGCGGTGCATCGTCCGCGTCCAGCGTCAGCCAGGAGAACGAAACCGAAGACCTGGAGCGAAACCGCGAAAGCATCATATAACACGGAAGCGAGCTGCCTCAAAAAGTTGCCCTGGTGTATGTGCGCTGCATGACTTGAACGGACACACACAGAACCGAGAAAAAGAGAGAGAGAAAGAGAGAGAGATAGTGAGAAAGAAAGATAGAGTGAGAGAAAAAGAGCGAAACGAACCGCGACGAACACCCCCACCTCCCATGCCAACTCCGCCAAATAGAGCCAAAATATTCGTTGTTTCTTGAACGATTCGATCGAGGAAAGTCTTCAGGTGTTTGTAACCTTTTTTTTTCAAGTATCCTGCGGCCCCCGGAAACGCGGATGCCCGCAGGTTCGGTAGCGGAAGCGGCAGCAAGCACGCCAAGCACGTGTGCCGAATTTATGCATGAGTTAAGATTATCAGATTAACCGATCGCTCTGTGGTGGAATGGTGGAATCTTCCGTTTTAATAACTCCCGGTGGGTGGACGGTGAATATCGGAGCGGAAAAAAACTTACCAAGAACTACGAAAACACACGTACACACACAAACACACGTAAAAGCAGAACCCTGACGAGGTAAAAATCAACCAGAAACACAACAACCGAACAGAGATCTCTACCCAAAGACGACGCATGACGACGGGTTATCTTTGGCAAAGGCAGCTAGTTGGAAAATTGAAGAAAATAGCGCAAAAAACAGACACACACATCCATTTATTTCACATAACCACACAAACACACACGCATACATGTTACCATACGCTAGGAAAAGGGAGGAAAAACCGCTGTAGTACGTTTTCTACCGTACGCGGCGAGAGGTACTGGTAACGAAGTAACCCGATGCTCTGGCAATAATCGTAGCATCGAAACAGCTTTGTACAATGTAAATTTCCCTATTAGCGTTAACTGTTTACGCTCCACTGTGAAGGTGCAGAACTCGGTGGAAACACTGAGGACTGTGTCTTAGGAAACGAAACAAACAAACCACTAGTTCTACGAACCAGAAATAAGTGGTGCACGTGCGAATGGTGTGAAAATTCGAACGAATTTTCCGCGCAGCAACCGGCAAGGTGCCAGGTAACACCGTGCGCTAGTCTTTTAAAGCTAAAAACGAAAGTATGAACCGAATAAAATTTGTATTTTTGCCAGGCAACGGGCCGTATCAATTATCGTTAGCGTAGAGTTAAGCGTAACAGAGTCAGTCGCGCTGCCCAACGGCCAGGCTGATCCCGGGCTTTAAGCTGTCTGTTCGGTGTGTTCGGTATTCCAAGCCGAAACCCGAAGCAGAAAGGAATTAAGGATGGTTTTTACGCGCAGGAAAAGCAGCAAAGTTCATCAGCCCAAGTGATACAAAACGATGCGCACGTTCGTGAAAATGTGCGTGTTCGCATGCAGAAAATGACCCGAACCGGCGGGGACAAAGAAGGTTTCGAGAAAAACAAATGTACTGCACACGTAGCCATCACCACCCATATATGCGACAATATATGCGTTACATGGCAACGTGCTGCCAAGGTGTAAATAAGTTACTGTACGCACCTTCCGGGAAGAAGGATGGAAGGGATCGCAGCAGCCCATGTCAGGGGTGAGCAGTCCGTACCAATTCGAATGCGACATGTTAAAACGGGTAAAGGAAATTAAGCGTGTTTTTTTGGGGTGTCGTGCAAACCGGGTCTGATACAAGAGAGAAATTGTTTTTCCATTTCACTTTTAGTGTCCTTCTGCTAAAAAGTTACCTTGGTTTGTTTTGCCTACACCGAAATGAGATTGAGACACAGACACATATTTCTTATCGATAATCATAAAACCACCGCACGATATTAGCACAATTCAAGAATTTATACGCACGTGAATGGGTATATAGTCATATATCTCCACTTCCGTGATACAAAGTAGCGTACCTCCGGTTAGTTTGTGCCTATTAGTATGCAAAGTATTCATTCCTTATTTTAAAGGTACTCTTGTGAAAAAAATATTATGGCATGGTGAAACTTAACAATTGAACATAAATTTAGATTTGTCACAAAATCAAATTTATTTTTTACAATTCATTTGTGAATCGAATCATTTTTCTCAATGCATAACATTTAATGTTAATGTTAATGAATACCTTTGAAGGAAATTAATTTTTTTAATATTTTTTTATTTTGTGTTCCAGCAATTCAATGCTATATAGAATCGAAAAATGGAACAACTACAGAAAAAAATGTCTTCTGAAGTTGAAGTTAAGATAACGCAAGCCGTATTGTATGGTTTTGTTTGCACATTTGGTACATTGCATATCTAAAGGCACACAACCTAAATCAGAGTCAACTAGGAAAAATTCAGTTTAAACGGTGATTCTAATTTTTACATGCGAGTCTATCCTTATGATCTATGAATTGCTTATTATATTTTCTCTCAATACATCTTCCAAAAAAGTGATGCAATTAAGCTTCTCAAATTTGTTTAAAGATGATAAAGTGCTTCAAGAACATCTTGATTTTTAATAGCAGTAGCTTATTATTTGTATTAATTCATATTACACACTACCACAACTTCCCATTGTTAAAAATTGTTTAATAAACATTATTCAAACCAAAGCAAAAGCCAATGGTACACTGATGAATGTCATAATATATGTATAAACTCAATCTGAAATCCAGCGGTGCTATTGGGATAAACTTTTGTGTTAATCTTCATAGCTCGGTTATTTTTTTATTCTCCAACATTCGTAATTTATTTGCTCTTGCATACGTTGTATCCACCCAAGCTAGTGAATGCATTTGTGTATATGTATACTATTTGCAGGGCGGAGAACGCTCTAAAGAGGCCAAACGAAAATCCCATTTAATGTAAGCGTTTCTAGTGAGGGACATATATTACAACAGAAGAATCTAAACAATCTATGAACCATTTCGGAATTTAAAATTACTACTCTAAACATTGTGTTGACGCATACGTTGCATAAAAGTATGAATTAAGTAACTACGCCACCATTTACGGCCGCGCCATTTGATGGGGCACGCTCCATGTATCATGTTTCGAACATACACACATACAAACAATTGTTTCATTTACCAAGTTATTCGTATTTCCACAGCATTCCTGTAGAAACGAGCACACAGTCGTTACGGTTAAGTTTGATCACGATCACGGTTGCCAGTGGCCGGCTTTGTAAATATGCTTAATTATAATCCATGGTTATAGACAGTGATTACGATATAAAAATTGATAGCAGAAAGCGAATGGAAGGCTGGCGCGAAATACACTACCGTCATATTCTAAATAGTTAGAGATAGTCAATACGATTCGAAATGAAAACTCCTGTTCTCCGTTTTGGAAGGTGCAGGATCGTGGCGGGTAGTTTGTTGTTTCAGATGGATTTAGTTCGGTTGAGCGTCGGCCAGGAAGATGATATACGTTACATCCAAACGGTTAGCGCAGTAAGGGCTCTGAAAGCTAATGGAAAATAGTATTTATTTTAGTAATCATCCAACATTTTACTTTTAATGTTTTAATTTTTCAAACCAAAACTCTCAAAGAACACACATAAGGAAGGTAAAAGAAAAAGATACTCACATGGAACAGAACGATAGAGATGAAACACGCTAAAGCACAGAAGGCTGTACTCACGGCTATTACCTATTAGTGAACGTAAGAGAAATTCCAACCAAACGGGACCAACCGGGGTGTGTTTGAAGGCAATGCGTACACCCAGTGTGAGCAGTATCGAAACACGCACCGCTAATAAGCACCAACACTGCAACAATCTGTAAACGAAAGCAAACCAGAAACACACAGAACCAAAGCAGACGGAGCCAAAGCGCCAATAATTAACAATAATACAAACCCTGCCCAATAATGTGAACCTTATGCACGGTATCATGCAAGCAAAGCACGTTGTAAAATATCAGGAGTGGGAAAGAAGTTGTAAGCAAACTGAAGAGTGAATCTGGTTTTTTGGATTCGATTTCACCATTGAGAAAATGTTTAAAATAAGACAGATTTGTTAGTTATGCTCAAAAAAGACTCTAAATTGTTACACATAACCTTTAAAACCATTCAAATTTAAAATGTATTGCACTTCCGAATTAAACTCAACAATAGATATTTAACGTTTTAAGTAAATTAAAATATGTTATGCATTTTGCATACTTTCCGGCGGTTCCCTATGTATTTGTCTGATATTTCAGGCTGCGTACTTTTGCTTCCCAATGTTTGTATTATGGCTGCGTGAGTGCTACACATTGTGATTTTTTTGTATTTATTTTTGGTTTGTCACTGATTTTATCAACACGAAATTTGAGATGGAATACAATTTATCTGCTTCACAAATTGCTACTTTAAATTCCCCACTACACTGTGCTCGCGTTGATTCAAACTGCTCGATTCGAGTAGTGCTGAGCACCGGTGGTTGAATGGTACAGTGAGAAATGAGTATGAGCATTGAAAGCGGTCAGTGTTATCAGCGGTAAAATCGATCTTGCGACGTCGGGTCAGCAGATTTAACGTTAATTTGAAGCAAAAGAATTTGCATTCAAACAAACAAACAAGGGAGAACATACTGCATTACTGCCATTTTGTAGTGAATAATATTGAAAATGTGAAACGAAGCAGATTGCTTACGGATTAAAAAAGAACAGTTTTTGTTTCACAACCTTTTATTGTGCTAATCTACTCCTCATCGCATACTTTTGAAGTCATACCCATTGAAACTATACACATGTCCTATTCTTTGAATTCATCTTTTTGAACCAAACGACAGTAAATAAAATTGAAACACGTTTCGGAAACTGAACAATGCGAAAGAAAGGCTATGTTTATTACCCAAATTTACTAATCCAAGAACAATGTAAAGTACGGTGCACATTCGCCTGCACATGCACACTCTGCACCCGGAAGGCAAGACCCAATTAATAGAATATTGAATGCAATGATACAGAGAGAACGATGCACAAAAAAAAGAAAACACACTCAAACATCCTACATAAATGAAGTGGTACTAAAGCGTTTACTAGTGTTTAAAGTATTAAAGCTAATTTGAAAAGCACGAAAAGAGGATTAGGGATGCGAAGGTGATAGAATTTTCGATCAAGTGAAGCGTGGAAGTAGATCGAGAAAAAGAACAAAAGCCCATAGAGTAGCGTTGGTCTAAAGATAATAGTGAAATGTGTAAAAAGCAGAACAAATTCACTGCAGAACACAAAAACAAAAAAATGAAATAAAAAAAATACCGAAGCATTGTATAAAGCAACGAGTGTGAAGTGAAGCATACAAACAGTCACGGTACATATACATAGACAAGGGAAAATTTTTAATCGAATCTCCATCGCTTTGACAAAAACAAAAAAACAAACAAATACACGAAAACACACGTACACACCTCTCCTGTATCCCCTTTATCAAAATGAGCAGAAACAAGTGTTCGGTAATCACCCGATTACTGCGGTTGTACCAAATCGACACCACACAAGTCGGAAAACATTTATGCAAACGAGTGGCAAATTACCTACCCGGCGCAGCGATGTGCGAATCGATTGTACCAGGCCAAAAATAGGGAAACCAGTTCCGCACGATGGAGCCCGCAACCAGTTCTCCCTCACTCCGCGGTCGCACCGATTGCGCACCCCACTGAGTCGTTCCACTGAACTAGTTTAATTGAAGCAAATAGCGAATGGAGAGCGTGTGGAAAGTAAAACTGCCAAATTTTTAGATAAACTAATATGAACACTTATGAGCGTGACGAAAAAAGTTTGAGGAAAGCAAGCAAGGAGGTGTTGCTGATTGTTATTGAATTATTAATATTCCATAATAGGGAAGGACGAGACAGAGGGAACTTTAGTAACGATCAACCATTCGATTCAAGTATCATCACACGCAGGATTTGTAAAGCATGTTTATGGCTGTATTTTTATGAAAGACATAACTTAGGTCTCGAGAACTGTTCAAGCCATTGAGAACAGATGAGTTATTTGATGTTCGTATGAGCAAAAAGATAGCATTATTTTCAAATGGTTTTGCATTTAATTAGCAAATTTATCAGAATTTGTTCAAATAACCTCTTTAAAAATTAGTTCATAACTTTGGAAAACTTCGGACCAATGATGCTACTGACTTCCAACATCCTTCGCGCATATTCGAGGATATCTTGACGAAGTAATTAAAACCGGTAAGCAATCGATGAAAAATAGCCAGGACACAAACCTCTTGTTTCGGTGGACTAAACCTGTCTGATTCATCAACGAACTAGTTGGTCGTTGAATTTCACGCTCAACTGCTGTAAATTGTAAACAATTTTATCAATATTAATGCTTTAACCTCTTCGCCTTCTATATAACGATCGAAAATGGAGCATTTTCATGATGACTACGTTTTATTCATTGAATGCAGTGCTGGACAGCCAGTGCCTGCTCGACTATTTTCCAAAGTAAGGATTTAATCATGTCATCATTTCAAAATCGACGAATAGTTTTGCGATAAAAACAGCTCTGTAACTACCTTCAGCAGATGGGCATACTTGTTTCGGGGGAGATTTTAAGCGTCAACGAACAAAGTCTGTCTCATTTCATCAGCTCACGAAATTACTCATCCGCGGAGCAGCATTTGCGCGAGACGACTAATGCTGGCCTTAACATTCATGCGGCCACCGCATGTGGGATGAACTTGTTCTCAATCTGCAAATTTACGATCACCATGGTCGCTTTCGTTAGGTTTCAAAGGCGCTCTAACCTAGCATTAGAGAAAACTGCACGCTTTTTATAACTTTTTCGGCTCTACCTTTGCCAGTTGATTTGATTTATTTCCCTCTAAAATGCGAGCACACTTCGCTGAAGACAGCCCGTTTGCAGGAGTGGTTCCTACTGTTTCAAACCGACGGTAACACGGTATGTAAAACCCACTACTTAGTCGTATCGAGCCAAGGTTTGCAGCGATCGGCAAATTATGATGTTGCGGTAGACAAAAAGTCAACCACATCGTGGTTCTCAGCTTTAAAGGTGCTAATTTCCTACAACTGAGTCGTGCGCATTCGTTTTTAGTTTTCGACGAAACGACTTCATTAGCACTTCTCCAGTCGCTGATCCGATCGATCGAAAGGTTCACTGCCACAGGCAACGGCAGGATTGCAGTAGGGTTTTGCGGTGTCCCATTCTCAAGGGCGATGAATCGGTTTATTCGTTCGCAAGATGATTCATTTCACGCAGCTCTCGCTAGTTCAAATCGTTTTAGTCAAAGTTTGCGAAACATAAAATCGAACGTGTTCAAATATGTAAATACGCGAGGAAAGTCGTACACTTTGCTCGACCACTTGTAAATAGATACATTTAAAGACATCAACACGCATCCTTACTAAACCCAAATCAAAACGGAATCGAAAACGTATCTCCCATTTCCTACACAACCTACTGAAGAACCCGAACGCCGAAAGGCAACCGAAATGTGAATAGACATCGTTTCTTTTGAAGAGAAAAGACATGAGAAAAGCTAAAAAGAGCCACTAGCAACAGCATTCGCAAGATACGAGATAAAACACAAAAAAACGGGAGAAAGTTACAAAAAAACAAAGCAACAAAAAACACTTCCTCACACTTGCTTGAAGCAAGAGTGAGCAAAAAAAACAAACACACAAAAACACTATTCAACAGAGTTGCCAATAAAACACGACAGATTATTACACACAAAATCGAACGTACTAGAATAGAAATCATGCAACAAAAACGACCGAGTTCGCATACCATATTATCCTACGTTGGTCGGTCACGATGGTGATGATGATGCAGATGGAGGAATAATGCACAGAAAAGAAAGGAAATAGAAAACTGACAAACATATTTAATGAAAGCAAATACAAGTTGCAAACAAAACAAACAATGTTGCCAAAACACGAGCGAAGGTACAGCGAAAGCGAAGAAAGGTGCGTGAAAAACTAAGCTAAACAGATTAAACTAATTAATAAACGCACACACTACCCTACAAAGGAAAAAGCAGAAATCACGCAAGAAAAAGTGACACAAAAACACACACTCACACAAAACGAAAGGGAACGAATGGAAACGATGACGAAGCATTTGTTAAATTATAATATTTTCAAATTTATTGTAATTTCTATGAAATATATGAAACATGAAAAACATGAGCAAAAAATGCGATCGAGAAACGAAAACGAAACGAAACGAAACACCACCAAACTGTTTACTCATTTTGGGAGCTGGATTGGTGGGTTCCATGGTTTGTAATATCGTTTCTCCAGCACTTTTCTGAACGCGTTTTGCATGCACAGTTGGTTCTTTGAGCGATTCGTTCGCGGCAGTGGCGATGGTTTGAATGCAAATTCGCCGCGTTGCAGCGCACGAATCGAGAGAAAGAGGGAACAGAAACAAGAAAGAAAATTTATTTCTTCAAAATTCACTAGCGCATCATATCACGTTTTAATTCGGCTTTGGTTTGGGGAACTTCGATGTAAAGTGTGTTTTATTGCTCTCATAAATCTTTTTTCTTACACACGATGATGATTTTTTGTTTGTTTGTGTTTTATACGTTTGTGTGCTATTAACAATCGTGCTCTACCATCTGGATCTAGTGACCTATGCGTAGCGAACGAAACGAATGCGGAAAATCACACACACAGTGTTACAGACTCAAAGTGAGACACTGTAAAATTGCACCGCTATGACACATGTACAAAATAGCAATAACATGGACGAACAAACTATTATAATGACCCTTTCCCTTCTTTCCTTAAATAGTATATCTACTTTCAGAAATTATTTTTTAAACCATTTTTGTATGATGTATCGTGGAAAATTACTAATTACCACAAAGGATAGATATCTGCTTCATTGTTTGTGAATTATGTACAACTTTGAAAGATTCATAAAAATGTTTACGAGCAGGTGCATCAGGTGAGTATTTTTTTATACATCAAGTATATTTAGTTTAAAAAAACATTAATAATACTAACTGTGTAAACGTTTATTCACAATAAATAATCTCACTCTCCTGCTCAAATTAACACTGCAGATTCCACAAAACAAATTATGTTGACTTGTGTTTCTGACTTGCTAAGTGATTTAGGAATACAGTAGCAAGTTTGACCGTTTTTTTTTTAATATTTTTTTTTAAAGATAGTCTCGAGTAAAATGAAATAAATTCATTATTATTTGTGAAAAAATATTTGATAGCGCAAGTCCAAATAAATATTATTACAAAAATTTATCTAATCTTATGATGATGTCAAAACATAATATCTATTAAGCTGTCCCACCTACAGTTAGATGTACTGTATATACCCCGACAAAAGGAGGGTTAAGCAACGCGGTGCTCTCTAGAATGTAAAATCACAGTCACCTATGGACTCATTAAAAAAAGCTCCCACATCAGCTTCCTTATAGCGCATACAGTCTGCGCCCATAAGTTTCCTTTCATATTTCTTGATTATTCATACGCGCACCGGTTCACCGTTTCAACTTCTCTTTCTCACGTCGACAACAACAACGACAATGTTGTCTTTCCAAACATGCCCTTCTGCGTCGCGGTCAAACCGATTGGTGTCATCAATATTTACTCATCGGGCGGGCAAACCTAGCATTTCGGTTCGGTAATTCCGTCCATTAATCGGCGTTTCGAGCACAACCGCACGCTCTTCGAAGTAAAACAGATAACTCCAATGCCGGGAAATTTTTTTGTGTCTCATGCTCAACGCTCAACTACTTTCTTGAAATCAATTCTGAATTAATCAGCTGCAGGGCAGGGCATTTACAACCTGCTACGGACGATGTCCTTGGAAAAGCATGGAAGTTTATTTTCGTACCATTTTTACGCGTCCTTTTTAAACTTCCATTCCGGTGTGGTTTGGCGAAAACAAGCACGTAACATCACAAAACCACATTCCCGATGAATGAACATGATCTGTTTTCCGTCTGTCTGAGCTTCGTCTCAATCAGCTCAGGAGAGGGAGATCGTTGTGACAAAAAAAACCAACACGGACTCTTTGACGTAACCTGAATGCGTATTCGAACCGATCCACCGCTTGGGAACGGCGTAACCCTGGTCTAAATTCTTTCGGTCCACAAAAATGTGATCGTTCTTCAATTGAACGGTGACGGAGGGCATTAAAAAACGGCGTTCGGCCCAAGGTGAAGCCGACAAAAGGAAGCAAAGTCGCATAAAGAGGGGTGAACGGGCCACCGGTAGATTCCGCCCAGCTCGCGCGGTTCGAATGGCAACGGTGTATGTCATTAAAATGAGCAACGGTGGAGTGAGTTCATTCTCGTACGCGAGAAGAAATTCTAACCGTATCATTTGAGTGCAATGAGTCACGGCATGATCGTGAAAGGTACTATTAACTCTTGAAGTAGCAATGCAACTATAGAATGTTAAGAATTAATACGATATAACATATTGAAACACATATACTTTAAATTATGAGTTACCATCATTAGATGATACAAAGCAAAGGTCATAACATTTTTTACCTCAGATTACCTTGAACAGTTGAATATTTCGAATTTACCAAATAAACGAAAAAATAAATAAAATGTTTGATTTATTGTTCTAAAAACTACGATCATGAGATCCTTTTCATTAGCATTCATTTCATTAATTGTGTTATTTTATAGCAATAAAAGTCCAATTATTTAAATTGTTTTAAATCTAATTTCTTTTCTGGCTGTTAAGCTTACTCACTTTATGCTGACTTTTTAATTAAGTGTTTGGCATTCTGCTAGAATATTTCCCTTTTGCCGAATCGACGCTGTTCTCCTACCTCGGCAACCTCATCAGCATTCTCATCCAAACCTGGGCCGCGTTGATTTCGTGATGCCTCGCCCTTACAGTCAAAATCGCACCTAACCGATCTGCATAAGCACTCCCTGCTGCAATCACCCTCCCCTGTCGTGCGGTGGACACGAACGGGGACGTGAATATTTCACTTTCGGACTGCTCGCCTCACCTGCGTCAACTGTGCCGCCGCCACCCACCATTAGCCGCCACCCGGCCCGTGCGCGGTCGCGGTCGTGGTCGCGGTCGGCACTTGGGTAACTGGTTAAGAAAAATTAAACCACGATCGTCGAACCGGTCCACCGGTCCACCGGTCCACCCTACCATTACCACCAGCCAGCCACCAGTTTCGGGAAACTGTTCACGGCGCAGGGTTCGTTGTCCTTCCCTTCAGCCGCACGCGATGACGTTGCGGTTGCGCTGGGCGCTGCTGGGCTACTGAGTTTCGGTGCTGATGCTGTTTGGTAATCGCGAAAAGGAATCCCTCCGAATAGGCTCCACATGCACATACACACACACACACCCCTTCGCATGCCGTTCAGTTGGGTTGGTTTCATAAGACAAGGGTGAGACTGCAGCAGCAGCAGCAGCAGGCTGTGAAGCACCTGGGCCGATTCCGAAAGGCCGCCGTCGCGTTGAAAAGCCAATGAGTCGTGATCGTAGCACCCACTCGTGCTCTTTCTTTTGCCTGGAGGGCTCCAATGGGCGACGGATCTGGGCGAGGGATGCGGAACGAGAAGGGACAACAACATCGAAATACACTAACACATAGAAACAGGCTCACCAAGGTAAGCATATAATCGTGTCTTTATACACCTTCTCTTTCTTTTCATGCTGATGTTGATAACCGATCGCAATAAGCTGGGTTGTAAGGTGAATGGTCCGAAGAAGCAGGTCCTGAGTCGAAATAGGTACGGCAAGAGGAAGGTCTAAGCAAATTTAATGTCGCATTAAACTCCACATGGAATTATTTCTAGTGAAAAAGAAGCGTATCATAAAAGATTTAGTGAATGGTAATTCGAATAAAGAGTCGTAGGCCGAACTATTAACCAAATTCTTAACGAGTTTCAAATCTTCCCATATATGAGATCTTCTAAAAACCAATAAATATTTGAAGCGTTATCCGTTATTTTTACTGTACACCTTTTTCAGTGTACAATTTTCAGTCGAAGTGATAGTCAACGGCCTTAAAAGTATGCTACGTACAAGACCGGCGATAACACTTTTAGTAACTGCAGTAGACTAAAAGTGCCAGTGATGGAAAAGTTTGTTGGTGAATATTATCGCTAACACATCATTTGGGGCGGCATTTTTCTGTCGTAAATAACCATGAAGCGTATTTCGGATAGACACTTGTAATTTCATATGTTGCAATTAAAACTCGAAATACGACCATAGTTCCAATTTCCCAAAGCCTTTTCGATGACCCAATTGAAATTCTAGATCAAAAACATAACTGTAAATTTTTGTGTTCTGATTTTTTTTAATCGCTTTATCATGTAAAATAATAAAAATCACACCGTTTTTAATTATGTGTTATATTCGTTGAATGTACTATATAAACAAAAAGTATTCTTTTTCTAGAAAACCCAGTAGAAATTGAAATTGTTGACTTTTTGATAACGTGGGATCATAAAATAAGTATTTGAAAAATAAGTTATCATTGCCTGGAAATGGTGGAAAAATATGGTAAATCCTGGAAAATGGGAAATAAAAAATCATGACAAATCTTTTTTTCCAATGGTAGTACAATGACTGAATAGCATAAAATAACTGTGAAAGTATTATTGGATGTTCGTTGAGTATGCTTAAAAAGAACATACATACTGTTTTTTTCTGAACAGGAACGTTAGCTTTACGTAGAGTAAAAACTACATACAAAAATGTTGTTATATATATATGATTTTATTTTATAACATACTTTCCGAGAGCTTAAGAGTTCCCTAGTTTCATGCGCATTTATCATGAGCAGAAGCTGTACAACAAAATATTTGTTTTATACAAATTAATCATGAACTGTTTTACTGCTTTGTTTGAATTCTTCTTTTTTTTTTCATTTCAAATACTTTAAACTCGTGATTACATTCCGCAGAAGTTACCTTTGGTATTTCCAACAGCATCTCTAAAATAGTTTCTCAAAAAAAACAACATTTTGAAGCGATATTTCCACATCCGTACCTTGAGAACGGCGTTCTAGCCACTTCGAAACAAGTTCCAAATATCCTAGACAAAAGCCTTTGATTTGATTTTTTTTTTTCATTCTTAAAAACCTATTCTACCAATGATTTAAACTTCCCTTATTGCCTTATCCACATGGGATATTTTAGACGCTTCTCATGGTCAGCACATTTATTAACATTTCTTCAGGGTCACTTCGGCTAGGAGACTCACGGAAGCTATCCTCTACTACCACCACCACCACCACCATTTAAGCTCCACCTATAAGAACCTATCCGCTTAGGAATATGTGTCATGAACTATCCAGGAAGATCTCGTTTACGATCAGGTTTTTATGTAGGATACCGCGCAAGTCGAAGACGAGAGAGGGTGACCTGGCCGGGGGAACTTTTGCTTTTTTTTTCCTTTCCATTTTGCGCTCACGCGAATCCGACCGACCTAATTCGCGTGCGAGTGTGTGCGATACGGAACCAGCGAAGGAAACGAGAGTGAGTTGAAGCAAACACATTAAATCAACCGCTAAATGGGCGAAGCGGAAAAGCGTTTTTAAGGGGAGAAGGGGGGGGGGAGCGGGGAGGTGGTAGCGTAACTGACGAAAACAATAAGGAGAACACAGCATGCCGCACAAGCATGCTCCGAACGCAGGATACAGGGACTGGTTTAAAATTTAGGTGATTAGTATTATCATCCGCAACCGGTCGGAGAAGAATGTCGTCGAGCGATATGATAATTTTGCGAACCGGTAGCATAGCGGCCAGGGCTTGCCTACGGGTGAGACTGGTGGCGATGGCGGGTGGAGCTGGTGCTTGGCATAAATATATACATGCACAAGCCGATCATTCGAATTTCGTATGCAAGAGCCCGAGAGACATTCACGCGGCCGACGTCGCTGTCGTCGTCGACTTGGACTTGGTCGGCCCCCTTGGTCGGTTTCTCACTCACTCGCGCAGCTTCACCACGCAGCCAGCAGCGGATGGGGCTGTCCTGGTGGTGGGTTTTATGTCCCACCACCACCGGTAGTCACACTCACCCACTGTCGCGCGCTCTTTCGCACAGCCGGTCGCCCGTTCGGGGTGGTGAAATGAAGCCCGCAGCTCGTGCGCCGTACCGCCAGCGCTACCGAGAAGCCGCCTTTCATTCTGTGATCAATCGCATCCGCGTTCGGTCGTGGATTTGCTCTGTGTCCCGGTGCGCCAACGATCGCTGGTGGCGTGATTGTGATTGTGTGTTAGTGTATGCGAAAAACCAGGGGTGAGTTCTTGTGAAACGTGAAACCGAGATCAGCGTGAAAAAAGAGACGGTGGAGACGGGGCCGCAAACCAAGCGCCAGGGAGTGGCACCAAGCGAGACAGAGAGTGAGAAAGATCGTGCCAATACCGAAAAACTCCGGTTTTCGCTAGTTTCGCCTCTTATCGTGTGTTCGTGTGTGTGTTTGCATGTGTGTGTGTGTGTGTTGATTTGGGAAAGGAAAACTAGACAACCGAGTCAAACAACGAATAAAAAAAGAGAACGGTACTAAGGAAGGAGGAAGGAGCGACACCTTCCAGTGACACAGTAGGCTGTGAGCAGGCCGTTGTGCAACTCTGTTCCTCCGCGGATCCTTGATCCAACCGTTGCTCTCAGTGTGTTTATGTGT
>JXWZ01003829.1:0-87603 GCA_000956215.1 Anopheles farauti No. 4
GTCGGCGACAGGTCCGTCATGTTGATCGACTGGCTGTAGGCGGCTGCGGAGGCAGCTGCCGCGGCAGCCGCCGCCGCCGATGCCGCCGAGTGCGTGTTCAGGTCCATCGGCTGCACGGTCGACGGTGAGCTGCACGGCAGCCGGTGATGGAAGGAGTAAGGCATGCTGAGCGAGTGCAGCGAGTCGGACAGCAAATACTGGTAGTTGTCGCGCGGCGGCTGCGCCGACATTAGGCCGACGGCGGCGGCATTGCTGTAACAGTCGGACGCGGTCGGCTGCCCGGTGGCGGCGGCGGCGGCCGCGTACGGATTGTCGTACTCGGACTGGTACAGCTTGGCGGCGGCGGTGGCGGCTGACGGTGAGCAGATGGCGGCCGACCCGATCGAGCCAATGACGCCTCCGCCGCCACCCGGTGGACCGCCGACGGTTCCACCACCCGACTGGCCGAGACTGCTCGCCCCCAGTCCACCGCTGTTCCCCAAACCTAGGCTACTGCCGCCGCCGCCACCGCCGCCCCCACCACCACCACCACCACCGCCACCACCGACGCCGCCGACGTGATTTATCAGCCGCTTTTGCGAGCGGAGCTTCTCCTCACGCCGCCATTTGGCCCGCCGATTCGAGAACCACACCTGCATGGGGATGAGCATGATTTGTACCCAGCCAAATACCCAAAACACAGATAGGGAGAAGAGGAAAAGAAGCGGATTAGTTTCGTGTTACAACCCAACCACCATGACAGACATTAGCAGGTAAGTATAATCCTTGATTCGCTATAAATATCTACGATAAACTTTGCTATAATTTATACCGTAATTATTGCTATAAAAATTGCGCGCACGTGTGTTTTGCATAATGAAAGGTAGCAGGTTAGTGTGTACGAATATACGAAATTAGTGCTTATTCCCGCTGGAACGGTGGCTGGAAGAAGACAAAAATGACGGCATACAAACACGAACGAGAAAAGCCTAGTTAAAAAGAACAATTTCGGTTATTATCGAGAGGAAAAGAAGAAGAAGAAAATGCAACATGTGTATATGCCCGCGGAGTGGTGGCATTAGTGGCGGTGTGCCCTCCCTCCCCTGGTGCTGGTTGGTTCAGTTCGCTGGACTTTCCGCCGGACACCGAGGGCACTCGGAACAGGAACCTCCTCGCCGCAACAGAAACGGACAGAAAAAAAAGAGATGGAAAATAGATGCTGCTGCGCGTATTTCAAAAGCCTCACCTCCTTACAGGATAACATGCACACGAGACATGCTTGTGAAATGTGTGGAATGGTGGTGGAAAAGTGTGACTTGAGAATTTGGATTTTTTTTTATCAATTACATTTTCTCTCTCAATGCCTTAATGCATCAATTTTGTCTGCATGCTTGCCTTTAAGTGACAGATTCATCCAAATTGTGGATTTTAAACGTTTTTAAAATATCTTCGAAATTATGCGAGAAACAAATCAACAAAGAAAACTGAAACAGGTATTTTATAAAAATCGCTAAAAACAGCTTCGGCGCATTTTTTTTTAGATTTTTGCAACCAACTACATTGTCATGTCAAACAGTTATTTTTTCCGAGCGTTGGGATTTTTATTGAAATTCAAAATTAAAATTCTACCGATAGCTTTATTTAGAGCATTTGCAATTTTTGCAGATGTTTTAAATCCTTCAACGGTGTGAGCTTTATAAACTCATATAAATTGTATTTTTGCTCAATTTTTAACAATTGTTTCGCTTTGGTTAGAATGCAATTGTTTTTCACGGACAGGGCTGCTAAATTTTCAATCGGCTGTTTCTTCTCGGCACCGCCAGCATGCCACGGGAAAATCCTCCCGCAAGGGAAATTTCACGCGCCCTCTGTGCGCAAACTCGCGGCGGGCGCAAAAACACGAACCAACCCGCCGTTCGCCGTCCCGTTTCGTTCGCAGCGGATGTGCATCCCTTCCCGCCCGCTAGCTATCCAATCGCAGTGAAGCGTGAAATGGGGTAGTTTAGCGGCAGCGCGCCCCGTCAGCAATCCACCAATCCCGGCGCCTGGTGGTCCGTGTTCCTCCCGGTCGCCGCGGGAAGTGATAAGAAAGGCGCCACGGGACAGCTCGCTATCTTGCGACTCCGAAAGGACGTTACGAAACGCACATCGCGTCGCGGTCCGGACGCATCCGCGTGCTATTAAACCAAAGGAACGCTCTCGAATTCGTTCCACACACTGAATTGATGTTTCTACCGTTGTTCCTATTGTGCCTTTTACCAACACAAACTAAAAAAAAAACTCTTTCCGAAAGAATAGCAAAAAAAAAAAGGATAATTCGTCGCCGTTCGAATCGTCTCACCGAACTTCCCTCCGTTCGATTGCGCCCGCGAGGATCTTCTGCACCCTTCGCCGCGCGACTGCGATCGAAAGCGGTGCGGCGCAAATTGTTCTGTGCGAGTTTAGGGCGGTTTTATTGTTCCCACAATTGCCCCTTGTCGTCATCTCAATTACACAACGGCGTGCCGGGCACCACACGCTACCACGAAACGGCTCGTCTCGAGATGAACGAGACGATAGGTCGCACCGACCGAACGCATGGGGGAAAACATTTTCAATTACACATCAAGAGCGTTCTCGGCGTGACGACAAGCGCGAAGGTCGGTGAAGAAATATGTCCCTATCGCCCGGGCAAGCGGACGATATTGTCCTTCCGGTCGAGAGAGGGAAAAGGAGAAAAAAAAAACTCGCACAGTAAACACAGCACCCTCCAGGACACGGACACGGCCGCCATTCATGCGTGACGCGCGGGTCGGCCACTATGGGAGTCAGTGAAGCGAACGGTGAAGCCTTTCCGGCTGGAAGTAATCACGGCTTCCGAAATGGCTGCCACCGGAGTGGGCGCGGGAGGTTTTCTTTCTTTTTTTTTCTTTTCTTCCGATCACGTACATCCCTTCGTCGCACTGGCCGGATCAAAATAGTTTTCATAATAAATCATTCTTTAAACAACCAAAAAAAAAAAACAATGTTTCGCTTCCAACTTCCTATCACTAAGCCGGCAGAAAATTAATCGCATCACTATACAAATGAGAGTTTTCTTGACACACACACACCGACTGCTGCTACCGAACCGCATCCGCGAAAACTGCATCCGTAATGCAGGTGTCAAAAATTTGCTAAGACGATCGTGTCCCTTCTTCTCATTTCTCTCTCGCTCTCTGTCTCTGTCTCTCTACTCTCCTCTCATCTCTCGCCTTCTCTATCTCTCTCTATCTACCTCTAAACTCACAGAACTTAAAGTTCGCTTTTGTTGCCGGGGCCGCCGCCGGTGATACCCAAAAAATAATACACCCCGGCTTGATTATAATTTAGTTGGCGACGTTCGCTGCATGGATGCCCCCGCTGCCGTTTCGATCCCTCTCCGAACGAAGCACAGGGTAGGTAAACATAAAAATCGATAGATTGATCACGCCTCGGTGCGTCTCGCTCGCGACTGCGCACAGCCGGCCGTGCCCACTCGTACGGAACTAATCCAGGAAAATCGTCGCAACACCAACCCACCACGGGGTCGATGGGATTTTCCTCTCAACAAGCAGATGCGTTTTTTTCTTAAACCGTCTGAATGAATATACATACAATAATGACGAAAAATGTGATGAAATTATTTCAAACCTCAACAGACATCAAAATGTATGTGTTATTCTTTTATTAAAAAAAAATATGCCCGACCTCGTTGGGAGGGGGAAACCATTAACACCGTCCGTTTACTATCGGCGGAGTGCAATTTCTGGCCCATCTTCTTGCCATCCTGTCCCGGGGAAGCATTTTTATGGCACATTTCCTTCCGGTGTGCAGAATGCGAACAGAATTGCTCCCTCGAGCGCCCGTGCCCGAAGCAAACAGCGGTTTGCCGTCAATACTACAATTAAAACAGGACTTCAATGTTAGTGTTTCGTGGTGTTTAGTGTTAGTGTTTTCCAGAACCATTTTCCCACTAAACAATAACGAATGATTATAATAGTTTTAACAAAATGATGGGCGAGTTGAGCTGCGTATAAGGCTGTACGTTTCCGAACCGTGTACTTACCGGTCTTCCCGGTGATAGCATTTCTCTAAATATTCTTACGACTTTCTGCCATCCTGCGCTATCACCGCAGGCGATAAAATCATCGCGGTCACAAATCGGTTTGATGGATGAGATTTGACGACGGGTTTTTTTTCTCGATTCAGTTGATTGTGCCCGGTATTGGGGTCGAAGATCGAAGCTTTTCTTTTCTCCGCTGCTGCTGCTGTTTCTGCTCGTTCGTCGACTCGACACTTTCAAGCGGCGAAATGCCGATGGATTTCACATTCATCGCTTCTTCACTTTGCTTTCCATTTCACCACTCTCTTCATCACTATGCAGATACACACTTACAAACACACACACACATACACTAGCACACAGGCACAGAAAACACACACTCTTTTCTAGCGCAATTGGTTCTTGCAAAAACAAAACGAATAAACATAAACAAAACCTTCAAGTGCATGCATTGGGCCAAAAGTGCAACTGCACACTGAAACCGCATCCGCACGGATGATCGTGCGTCTTCCAAAAGGCTGGCCCTTTTTCCTACTCCGGGCTGAGGTCAACTCACCCGTGCGAATGTCTTTTCTTGCTCTGTTTTGTGGTGCACTGTCTCGCTCTCGCGCACACACACACACGCACCGCGCTCGTCTGCTTTCGCTCGATTGGGTGCGACGACGTCGGTTTTCGCTCTCCTTCCCTCTCTCGCTCGTTGATTGAAGAATGCTGTTTGCTCGTCGTGAAGGCTTTCGTCCAGCAGGCGGCCAACTAGCACGTAGGAACAGGTTTGTGTACATACACACACACACACACACACACACACACAAGCGCGCGCGTACACAGCACTAGTTGACAACGAATGTCGGTGGAGTGGCCTTGCCAGCGCGTCTTCACGGTATAAGCTTCTGTCTAAGCGCAAGGCCCCCTTCGTTGGAGCCGCCCGAACGATCACACTTCCGTGCTAGAGTTTTCCGCCTCACATCGAGCTCACTTTCCCGGCATGGTTCACCATCTGCAGAATGGTTCGATTAACACAAAAACACACACACACGCGCGCGCGAATACACACTAAAATGACGTGTCACACGGATCAGTTTGTTGTGTGTCGTTATTGTTTCCTTTCCTTGGCTCTGAGCAACTTTCGCGTCGCTTAAGACTCTTAAGAGCATCACACACAAACACACACATACACACACATATATATGAAAGCACATACCGATACACACCTCTGGTCACTTGCGAGGGCGCTTGTTTGGCAGCATAATTTGATCGTTGGCGTGATTGATTGTTCGCTTTGTTTTACTGCCACAACATTCCGGAATTTTCAATACAACAGAGATTTCCACGGAACGCAGTGTCGGAAGAAAACGCGAGCACCTTTCCCGCAGCAAGAGAAGAGCTCAGCAACCCGCAGCAGCTACCAGTGAGCCCAACTCGATCTCGATCGTGGTGATGGAGCGATCGGAGCAGAAGCCGATCCGACAGCTCCGTTCCTAAGCCGGATCCGATTCGATCCGATCCGAGAATTGCGATGATTTCGACAGAATCCAGAGAATATTAGTCATCTTACCATTTGAGTATTAATATTTTTTTTTAATGATAATACAAATAATTTTCAGAAATTAGTTCGATTTCTTTTCCGATTGTTTTCTTCCATCGTTTGGCACGCTGGAGATAAGCGTTCCAGGACCATATAAGAAACGCTTCCAATTGCGGTTCGTGATCACGCTACTTCACCGTGATCTGTGCTACATCGTACAGTCTCGAACAATCCAATTCGAAATTCAAACTCTTAGTTCAAAATACCGAAGCTGAACTACAATTTTACGTATTTCACAGTAAAAGACTCCAACATATGTCTGCAGCTCGCCAATTTAGATGACAATATCACACCAGATGTAAATACAGCTGTTGAGGACGAAGGCGCAGATTCATATCAATAATTAGAATGCGTGCGTTACGTTGCCTCCTTTTCGAACCCGTTGTACGCGAAGGGTGCATACATTGCCGTGAGTAGGGTGAGCAATACGTTGGCTTTCCCCTAGCGTTATAAATCAACCACGTTGCTGCTGGCATGCAGTGCGCGTTTGAAATCCACCCAGCCACGTGGCAGCATCCGGAGGAAATAAACAACGCATCATATCCGTGTATGCACGCGCTAAAACCGGCTGAACTAACTGCCTTTGGAACGATGTTGCTTGCCTCGATGGATAATAACTCAATTACTGGCGCACCCTCTGGCACCCTAGCAACAAGTGTACTTTCGAGACGAGATTACCCGTTTTTTATTATTTTTTTACAGCGAGAAGGGTTTTTTTGTCCTTAAATAACCTTTTCATTGAAATCTTCATTACCCAATGAATAACGGAGGATTCAGAAAGATTAGATCGATAACTCGAAAGACCCACGCAAACACGTACCAATTGAGGAACACATTTCATCCCTTTATTGTTGTATATAGCAGTGATTGTTTACGGACACGATTTTATGACCGAAAGCTTCAGCCAAATTGTTACAGGATGCATAAACCTTTATGGCCTGATTCTTTGATAAGCTTATCCCAATCAAATTATTTGTTGTCATCGGTATAGTTAAACTAGGACATACGCAGCTGAAAGGGGTAACATGTTACTTATTTACAAATATTAACCAAAACTGATTGCTTATTGTTACAACGTTTAATAGACGGGTTGATCATTTCTATCTGGTTAGGCGCGGTTAAAAGTACGGACGGCAGGCATTTAACTTTTGCGATGTAAATAAAAAAAAACACACATATGTCACCAGCGTTACTGCTGTGGTCTTATAGATAGGAAAATGTCGATTTGTCTGGAAATTGACATTCGAAACTACTTTTAATACACTCGGCTCAATTTCTACCGGTAATGAGTGTCCCAGGCTGAACCTGTGCACCGGCGGTACCAATTTTGGTGTACTTCTTGCTGATATGTTTAACATACGCTCGCTTGTAGTTTTCGTCTGCGCCTGGTTCGGCAGCGCCACTTCCATCAGATGTAGTCGATGATTTCGTGCGTAATCCTACACCTACGCCAACTACGCTGTCAACTAAAGGAATCACGGTGGAAGATACGGCTACCCAATCTGTAAGAAACGAGATGAGTTGAAACGAGATACGTTAGATTCGTCCCAGGTGTAATATATGGTTGTTCCTCCTACTCAAACCACTTCACCGAAAAAGTTGACATAGCCATACGGGGCGTCAGGGCAGAAATACCTTGATGAGTAACTTTCTTTGCGACTTACTAAATAGAAACACACACTGCCGCGGACAGCCAACGACGGCTGACGATTAGTTATATTGAAAAAAATATACCGCATATGACATCATGTTTCACATGCTAAGTTGCGTACCTGGTTCATATTTTTCACCCTGCACTTTCTTGTAGTACATGGAGGTAGCTTCGGCCGACGGCACGAGCAAGGACACTTGCAATAGATAATTGATAGTGATTAGCATCAGCAAAGATTTGCATGAGCCAGACGTAATCATTTTCCTCGCACGAGGCATATCGGCCAGCTGTGCAAACCGTCGTTTCATCGTAGGAATTTTTTTTTTCAAATCCGCAACACACTGCACAATCGAACGCACCGAACTACTAAACTACGCTTTACAAACACAAGAGATATTGGGAGGAAACGATTCACAACGGCATAAAACTTTCTTCCGTGTCGAATAGTGCGCCAGGTGTCCATGCGACGCAATGCCAGAGAAAACCAAACTCTCACTTCTGTCCGTGCAGATGGTACAGAAGGCACTGACACCTGGTGGCGGGGGATCGCCGTTCGGGCTGGTTTGAAAATACGCTTATACGAGAAATTGAGCGTTACAGGTCTGAATCAGGTGCGTCGCTTTGTACAGCGATGCTGCTTTCGATTCGACAATAATGATACAACTCTCCGTCATGGCGTAACGAACGGTGACGTCAGATTTGCATCAAACAGTGTTATTTAAATATCATTGCTCTGCCGTTTGGAGTAGATGTCGTTCTTCAAACCTTGGACATGTTCCGAGACCATCGTCGGGTACCATTCGTACACATCGAGAAAGGCAGAACGGATTTTGACTTTGTCAACATATGTCTATGAAAAAGATAATCGATATTTCGAAACTCGGATTTATATCAACAGTTTCCCATTTTTAGTTGTGAACTCCAAGCAAACACTTAATCTAGGTTCTAGCAAACAATCAATCGATTGCAGCAGTTAATAGAAACGAAAGAAACATATAAAATACGCAAGGTCCCCGCATGGGAAGAAGATTGTCGGAATCCGCGCCCTCACCAGCATCTAAACAAATCTCCACCTTCATTTTGCAAAACAAATAGACGAAAAATGTACAACGACAATTCCAAAGCTGGCATAGAAAAGGTAGGACCATTACTTCGACAGCTGGTACGGAAAATAGTCGCGCATAAGCTGTCAATTCACGATCTCTACATCATATCGAATATGTGAAACGGTAACAACTGTTGGCAAATCTTGATTTTCGGTTTTGACCCGTCTTAAATTGTTCTTCAATGTCTTATTTTATTATATAGAATGCCGTCACCTTATTTTTATTTCGATATCCAACACACCGATGGTGCGAGCGTGCGGTACAAATGTAAACAAATCAGGCTCCACCCAGTACTGTCAAAACCGTGGTGGTGGATGAGCTAACCCGGCCGTTGGCACACTTTGCGCGCCACTCTTCTTCGCGTTCGGGACGGGCACGGTTTTTGTGTGTACGAAAGGCAACAATTGTGTTTCCTCTTGGGCGCGCTGGCTGCTGCCTTTGCAAAGGTGAAAAAGGTTCGAAGCGTGGTGGTTCTGGTGCGGAGCTATAAAGTGTGCGCCGCGGCCCTTTACCGTGTCAAACCGAGCCCACCAGTTGCCCCCGCTGGGACATCCCTGTTGTCTGCCTGCCGCAGTTTGTGTGCGTGTGTGCCCCCTTTTTTTCGAAGCACCTTATAGTGTGGACAGCAGACAAAGTGAGTGTGCGATTACGTACGCAAACATTGCCAATTTTCCGCTCCTATAAACGAACCGAGGTAGCAGCCGCAGCAGAAGCAGCAGCCGCGACGACCTGCCAGCCAGTCAGCCAGCCAGCCAGTGGCATAAATCAACCCTTTTTCTCAACGCTGTGACTCAACAATCAAACATTGGCGAGCTATCTGCGAGATAGGCGCGTTTTGCATACACACTCCAATTTAGACAGGTCCGAATCTTGTGCATCGGTGCCCGTCGGAATGGAGTAAAGCATCGAGGCGCTCCATTTTTGGTTCCGGCACCCGTTAACACTATCCGGCACGTGCCTGCATCGATTCTTTCCGCTCGCAATGTATCGCAACTGACGCGGGAGGAGTGGTGTTTCCTGTGAGAGCAACCCATCCCCACACGAAAATATGACAACTCGTGCCAGAGATGGTTCAGCAAACAAACCATCTTCAAACGGTCGGCTGACTACGAATAATGTAGACAACGGAAGCTCGAGCACGGTTGTGAACTATTCCGGGACGTGCTACCGTACGATGCAACTGTAACAAACCCGGGCTGCAAAGAATACGCTTGCATTTAAGAGCGCCCGAAGCACCTAATCTCTCTGGAAAACGTAAAAATCTCAGGCGTCGCCAAGCAAACGAGTGAAAAGCGAACGATTAAAATATTCATCAGCTCGCCCGCCGGACAAACAAACCGCGCGAACAACAATGGACACTGATTCTTTGCCCATTCTACTAGTAACCGCGAACGTGGGCAGCGTGTTCGAGGATGTAAGTAGAGTGAACGCGTTTAGCGTCGAGTCCACCATACCCGCATTTCATTCATCTCTTCACGTGCACGTTTCCTCTTTGTGTGCAATTCTACGTTCGTCCTATCCCCAGCCGTCAAACCTGCTGCATCTCTGGATCAAAGAGTTTCTCGATCATGTGGCGGCTCGGCAGCCCGCATTCATCGCGCTCCACCTGCAGGAGGTCGGCGGCAAGACGTACGAAAAATCGATGGAGTACGTGCAGGAGTTCATCAAGCAGCTATGCGAGTCGGACGAGCTGCGCGACTACAATCGCATCCGTGTCTATCTGGACGAGGACTACAATTCGGTAGAACATTTCACGGTACGTTTACGTGCTTTTGGACGTGTATAGGGTAAGCGGCAGTGGTGGAAACGTTACCTAGCTGTGCCGCCGTCACAGCATGTAGAAAAGAACGGCTTTCGTTGGGCTATAAATATCCGTGAGCATTTGTATGGGAAATCAATCTCGACCCGAACGAAGTGAGCATATTTTCACAAACAACAACAAATCGCTGCTGATGTGTGTTACCCGTGTGCTGCAGCATGTAACAGCGTCCGATGGGACCCGACTGACCTGAATGTCGAGGCGCTCCAGAAGCCATACGCGCATACCGTGCGAATCGTGCGGACACAGGGAAAAGGTTGTCGTATTTTTAGGTCTTCTTAGTGGGTAAGAAGCAAGATTGCAGGAAGGAAATCGTAAACTTCGTTACGCTAAATTGTGCGCCGGGGGTGGGAGCCGATGGGGCTTCTTCTGGGACGAGTGGCGTGATTTCGTTTTGCCATCCCGTCCATTCTAAAAGCAAGGTTCTTAAAACAAATACGTTTTGCTGCCTGTTTTTTTTTTTGCCCCGCAATTCCTCCTCTTACGACACGATGCAAAGGCCCTGGGAAACTTGTACTTTGTCCAGCGGACGGTCAACCATGTGCTGATGTGGAACTTTCTCACGCACGAGTGGGAGACGGTTGAGGGCAAGAGCATACACAGCGGCAGCATCGAGACGGTCGCTACCAAAGAGAAGGCGAAATTTCCGCAGCAATTTTTCCCCGAGGTAAGCGGCTCCTGTGCTGTACGTAAATGGATTGCGTTCGGGTAGTATGACAACCATTTCTTTTTTTTTTTTAGTGCAAATGGTCACGGAAAGGATTCCTGCGGACGCGCTGGTTCGTCAACGGGACCGTGTTCGATTTAGTCAACATACATCTCTTCCACGATGCCTCCAACCTGGAGGCGTGCGAAGAGTACCCCTCGGTGTACTGCAAAAGCCGACGCCGGGCGCTCGTACACACACTGGAACGGTAAGCTGAGAAGGGGATTATTGATTACTGTCACGTGCTGCAATTCTTTCCTTCACCCGCAGATTCCATAAAGATACAGTTAACCGACCAGTGCCATATTTTGTCTTTGGTGATTTTAACTTCCGTTGTGATACCGAGGGCGTCATTAAGGTTGGTATGGTTGCGCTCTTATTTTTAATAATTTTTAATAATTTTTTTTTTATATTGTCATATTACCTCTCTCTTTTCGTTATGTGTCGCAAACAGAAACTTACCGAAGATCTCACGATGCATCGGGTGCAGAATACGAAAAACGATAGTACAAAGGTTCAGTATCGGGACGCGACCGGCACCAACGTGCTGACCGTAGGGAAGAAGGAGTTTTTCCACTGCGACCAAAGCACGTTTAAGGAAGTCTGGGTATGTTGGGCCACTCGCGCCGTCAAGCGTGTCGGGAGGTTCCCCGCTTGCTATTTATCGTTCTTTTCCCCGTTCGCCAGCTGCGTCAGTTTGATCGCGAGCTCGAGTCGCTGCGCAGCATACTGTACGAGTATCCGATCAGCTTCCCGCCGTCGTACCCGTACGAGGAGGACCCGTTCCAGCCGGGCGCCTACATGGCGACCCGGTGTCCGGCCTGGTGTGACCGGATACTGATCAGCCCGGCCGCCCGGAAGCTGATCTGCGAGGCGGTCGAGAGCGTGGGCGATGGGGCGGACAGAGCGGAACCGGTCAGCTACGGCATCATCGGTGCGAACGTCTGCATGGGTGATCACAAGGTACGCATGACGGGGACCGAGGACGGGAGGGGGAAAAACAAGCACGTGAATGTTCTTAGCTCTACCTTTGGGTCTTCTTTCTTCTTTTTCTCTTTCTCTTTATTCGCTCTTCTTTTGTCTTTCTCTTTCTCTACCTCTCTTTTTCTCGTTTTTTTTCTTTCTCTCTCTCTCTTTCTCGCCTCGTGACAAACAGCCGGTTTTTCTCAGCATTAGAGTGAAGACGAGTCAAGGTATTTTAGATCACTGTTCCTGTGATACGCATGCGCCTAGAAAACTGCGTGTTGAACGCCCTATTTATAATAACAGTTCAAGTAGTGATAGTAGTAGTAATAATAACACCATTGTAGTCAGTCTTAGTAGTTACGGTAGTATCACCACCTCGAACACCACAGTGCCTTCCTCTCCTTTGTCGAGCGCAAACCGTACCCGGCAGCTTGCGTCGACCGCGGTGACAACGGTGTGTAGCAACGGAAGCACTCTCGTCCCGTTCGCCGACAGCCCGCAGCAGGCCGCCTTCCATCAGCTACACTATCCGGCCGCCTGTGCCCGGTGCGCTGCACGCATCGAGCAGTGCTACGAGCAGAATCTCATTGACCTCGAACCACCCGTCCAGGCCGATCAGCAACAGCAGCAGCATCAGCAACAGCAGCACCAACAGCAGCAGATCGTCGGTCAGGCGGCACCGCTCGAATTACACTCGAAGCATCCACTGGTCAGCATCAGCGTGTTCGACACCGACAGCAACCTAAACGTGTGCATGTGCGCACTTTACTGCGGCGGCAGTGCAGCAACCGAGACGCAATGCAACCCAACACCGACCGATCCCGCCCCCCAAGCGAGCGATGTGGTGGAAGCGTGCGGTGACACCGCCGCCCCACCAATCTGTCCGAACTGCCGCAACATCATCAAGCACCAATCGATCGAACACCGCAAAACGCTCATCTCGCGGCGGATGATGCTCGCGAACGATGTGATCGTGAACCGGATCGATACGCACTACCTGAACACGTACAGCGCTGGTGCGAACGGTGGCGCGTCCGCCTTCGAGCCGTACACGCCGGAAAGCGCGGAATCGCACTCACCGCTGCCGGAATTGTGCGACGGCAGCAGCAACAGCAGCGCCAGCATCAAAGTCTCGCAATGCCACGCTAAGTTGGCCGACGAGCGGGAACCGCTCGTGCCGGACAAGGGCAACCCGGTGGTGCCGTTGAACGCGGCATCGACGGAGCTTTCGGCACCGGCAGCAACCGCAGCAACGGCTGCAGCAACGAAAACAGCGGCACCCCCAACCGGTGTCGCACATGAAGCGGCCAGCTCCGGGGGTGGTGGTGGTGGTGGTGGTGTCTCACCGAAGCAGCTGAAATTTCGGCTCGAAAAGTTGAAACGGCTGGCGGACGAACGGCGGCGACAGTACGGGGAGTGGACCCGCGCGTTCACCCAATCCGACCCGAGCAAACGTGGTGCTGTGACCGTGGGTGATCCGTCGCACACGGTACCACTGTCGGATCCGGCTGCTACCAGCACAGCATCGACGAGCAGCAACAGCTTTAACAACCAGTGTGTCAACGAGCAGCAGCAGCAATCGACAGCGGCGGTAAATGCAACCTCCATTACGATACGCAGAGAATCCGTGATCGTCAACTGTTGCCGGGGGATGTGCACGATATTGTAGGGCAGTTTGTAATCGTCCCCCTGTTCATCACCATTTTTGTGTTGCACATCTTTTCTCAACCCGTCGCTCACCATCTTTTACCGGTGCAGTCGGACGTTATCGTGTACGCTAACTTAAGGTTAAATTATTTAAAAAAAAAACTCGTTAATTCGAGAGCGTTTATTTGGTTCCGTTGCCTACCTCTTGCGCAAGACTAAAGGTAACCATTTCCCGCAACTTGTGGGGCCTGGCTTTACATTAAAACGCAATACATAGTATTGGGTGTGCTTAATGCTGTAGTTTCTTAAATTTGCGTGAATTTTAACAACAACAAAAAATCATTCCCACGCAAATGTATGTATGAAGAAAGCAGTCACGCCATTACGCTCCAAACAGAGCGCAGTAATTGTTGACACAGGAGCTAGGAGCTACCACCAAAACACGTGGCAGCGTTAGTAACAACCACGGGTAGATATAAAACGGTTGTTGGATGTCGAAATAATTTGGATACCTCCACTGTACACCTCTCTCAATGCGGTCTTCCGAATCAGGCATCGCAAACGCACAACACACAACGCGGCTGTCATGTAGATCAACTGTGATATTGTTCTACAACAACCACATAGCATATAATCCGCCCTCTCCCAGGCAAACAGAATAATCATAACCAACACTTGGTGGTTCGTTATAACAACTTCGAGCTGGCACTTAAACATGGGGTACGGGTCCTTAATTTATAACCCGAGATCTACCGCGGTCTCGCACTGTACATACATTTCTATTCCAGTCGGCTGTGCTACCCAGCGTGACAGTTTACTAATGCCGGATACCACGACCGGCAGCAGCTACATCCCCACTACTACTAAATCTCGACATTCTTTTCTTCTACCACAGCTACTAATGACTTACTACTGCTGCTACTATATCGAAGAAGCACAAAAAGAACACCTGAAATTTGCTACTACTACTACTACTACACTACTGTCACTGTCAAGCTTTTTTCCCTCCAAATGCGTTTGTTTACACTGTACTCGTATTAACACGTGTCTCACGTCTAGTTTTGTTTACTTAATTTTTTTTGCGTTGGCTTCGTGTTATTTTTTGTAATGGTAGTTGCAAAGTTATTAGACGCGTGTGTAGTGAGTATTGTAGTTCCAGCATTTGATAGGTTAGTTAGCCTGCCTAATTATTGTTCGTTAATGCTACGCCGCTTTCATGTCGCTCATGTCACCAGTTTTTAGACCGCCCTGTCAGTAGCGTTGTTATTTTGAATTAATCTTTAATAATAAGTGTGCGGCGTGAGCTTTTAACCTTAACAAAACGTTAGGCCGATAAGTTGTGAAGTTGTGTTTCCAGCTCTGCATTTGGAACAACTCGGGGGGTTTTTGCATTTACGAGCCCAGCGAAACGCTGCATTTATACGTGCAAACGTTCTACCTCGCAGTGAGTTCAAAGCTCGGTGAGGAAACGCTGCGTAGCCGACTATGGTTTGCATTCCGTGCTGTAGAGCACTCGCGACGTAGCGTGTTGATGAACCATTAGACCTCATCGAACTAACTTGGCTACATAACGCCTCGAACCGTATACGAATCATGCCTCATATGGGTGGCCCTGTTGCTTATTTAGTTATTAGCGTTATACGATGCGACAGTCGCGTCACTTTAGTTCTACCGACGGCCTCACATCCTCATCGAAACATACTTAGCTGTCAATGATCAGTCAAACGTTGTACTTCGTGATATTAGTATCATGCAAAGGCATTTCAAATGCCGTACCCGGAGAAGCAGTGCAAGTGGAACGGAAAAGGAATGATTTCATAAAATGCGAACTATTAAGTACGTTAAATACATTGGTGTCCGACTGGAGATGTATGTTCCATGTGTGTGTGTTATTTTTTGGTTTTGTTTTTTTTTTATCGTAAGCGTATAAGCGTGAATTGGTTTTTTTAGTTGTTCTTCTGTAGTTCATTTATTGTAGTAGCTTCGTACATGTGTTCGTACCGTGATTCTAGTACTTTTACATCCTCCTTCCCTGCTCCCCGATGCCCGATGCGTGTCCTGTGTGTTGAGTTTGCTTTGCGTTAATTCTCTGTATGTGATTGATATGGCCACCATCCCGCACCACTGTGAAAGCCGCACCCGAGTGCTTTTGATTGATCCCGTGTGCTTTACCCGTGTGATCCGCCGTCTGAGCGGATCCAACCTGGCGCTAGCATCCTGTTACTACGCGCATTACTCCGGCATTCTCATGACACACCACACCTGGTCTTTATTCTGTATTTCTTTTGCGGCGCTGCCCACCATCAGCAGCCGTCGGTGTCGAGCTGAGCGCCCAAGAGTTCTTCGACCGGCTGCAGGAGTATACCGATCTCAACACGCGCATCCACGACCAGCAGCAGGAACAGCTGGACACGTCTAACCTAAACATCTTACATTCGCAGTACGTTCAGATCACGCCGATCGACCCAGCGGGCGCCACTGGTGGCGGCGCATCCGACCCCGGGGAGTTGCCGGCCGGGGCGCAGGACGAGGCGGGTGCCAGCGCTGCCTGCCACGGTGAGGCATCCGGTTCCTGCTGCGCACTGATCTTCCGTGAAACCACCGTCTGAACGCCCGAACCACGCGCGAACGGGCGGGAGTTAAATCTACGTAGTATTATTTCCGCAATTGCCAGGGCTGTGTGTTTTGTGTCCAGCGACTCGTTATTGTCTATCTGCGGTTATATTTGCTTTCCACTTCGAACATGATTACCTCAAACCCTAATGCAACAATCGTGGATTATGTTAGCTAAGCCTATTTATGGATAACTTATTTCTGCAATTATCGAAAGCGATCTGTCACGTTTTAGTCGTTGTAGCGTTGATATCTCAATCTTCTCAGCCAAAAGCTGGGCTTCGGTTATTTTTCTGAATGTTTCTTATTGTTACTACGGTACCGGACGCTAAGTAGCCCTGAAATCGTTCTTATTTATAAACGCGTTTCAAAAGTATAACCAATAAATGTACGCGTAGAAACATAAGCCGCCGTTAGCAGCGAGGTATTGTAGCGAGCAGTGACAGTAACTAGATTATTCAAGGCAAACGCATGCCATAAACACATTATGCATAAGGTTTAAAGTCTGAAATAGTAACAGCTTGTCCTGGCAAGAAGCTCGAAACCTCCTGTGGGATGGTGAACATTGTTTAGCAATTAATAAGCAAAAAAAGCAAACAGGGATATATTGGACATTACTATATTGTTGAACAAACCACTAGGAGATGGCAGTGTTGGCCATCGTTTTGGTAGTACGACGCGGGGCCCATTAGCTAGTCATATTAGCCGGTGAAAAGACCTACTTCCCTTCACGCGTACGCGACGATGCGTTTGCTGCGTTCGGTTTTCCGTATCGTTTCGTTACCGAGCCTTCCAAGTATTATTCGAGTAAGGCATTGGTACGTACGCCATGTTTACGTACACCTACACAACCCGGGATGTTTTCTGTTTTCCCCGCGCGAACTAGTCGAATTTTTATGTAGTCTCGATGTAGTGAAAATTGTACTTATTCCGCTACAAATCATTGTTTACGGCAGCGACACGTCTGGTTTAGGTTTAAGTAGGAAGTAATAATTGTGGCTATAAAACAGTATACATTTCCAGCGGCCCAAACTGTATCGGTGTCGTTGAAGTAGACGCTGTTGAGCGCTTCGTAGCGAACGCTCACCCAACAACGTGTAGATGAATAATATCGATGGAGTTTAAAAGCTAACCTTAGGTGCTTTTGCAGATGTTTTTGATTATTTTTTTTTAAATTTTACAATGCGATTCCCATTTTGTCAGGCATATTCCGTGGTGAAACTTGTACGGAATAGGTGCAGAATCTCAAACAAAACAATAATAACAGGAACTAATTTTGGCAACTAAATCCTTTTCTCACATCGCAACTCATCACACTAGTAGGATAGGGCTAATATACCATATAATTATTATCATATCACGTTATAACCCAGCGAAGAAAACAATATTGCAATAAAAAAAACAAGGTAGGACTCAGTCCCGCAGGCTGGAGTTAATGTGCAAAACCACAGCATTATGCAAATAATTGTGAAACAGGTACTTAATTAAAGCAAACGTATGAAATATGATGAATAAATAAAGCGTTATATTCAGCGCTATAGTGGAAACTTTATGCGCCTTTCGATACACCTTACCTTCGAGGAGCGTTCGAATGTAGTATTTCCCATCCGGCGAGGGAGGAGACACCGACCACGACGTGAAGTGTGTTTTAAATTCAACCATATTTATTTCCATTTCGTACGCTAGACTACTGATTTGGGGATTAGTTTCCAATACATTTTCACGATACCGTTTGCATCACTAACCGCTAAATAATTGTTCTCAGTAGTATGTAAGCGTCGTGTTGTAAAATAAACTACAAAGTAAGTAATAAACTGAAACGTAACATTGACTGCATGCTGCAGAAGAATGTAATAATAACACTAATACATCTCTACATCACTATCTCTCCTGCTCGGTTTATAATATTCCTACAAGGCGTAAAGGCGTGTTCGTGTATAAAGTGAACAAAAGTATTAAAAAAAACAATAAAAATTAGCAACAATGGTGAACAATGTTACTGCGTTGCTGTAAAACGTGATCGAAACGCTATTTGGCTAGTAAAAAAAAAAAGAATTAAAAAAACACATGTGATGTACGGTGCTGCTCCTTCTCCGTTCCGCCCATGCCCGGCTCTAATCCTCCCAGTCGGTGTTGTTGGAGTTGGAATCACTGTCGTCCTCGTCCGATGGGCGTATGACGCGCCCACGTTCGGCCAGCGCACGGCGCAGCGCATCGGCCAATGCGTCCGTACCGACGTCACCGCCGCCACTGCCGCTCCCACTGTTCCGGTCGCCGACCGCGTTCAGCTCCCGGTTGGCGACGGGGCGCAGCTGAAAACCTTGCTGTATCTCGGTCATCAGATCGTTGCGCGCATCGCCGCTGCCGCCGCTGCCGGTGCTGTGCGCACTTTGATCCACTTTCTGTGTGCGCGGAAAAACACGGAGGAAACGGTTAGTGTTTATGTCCCGCTCCCGATCGATCGGGCAACGAAGAGACAGCGGTGTGAAATTTGCTTCGGTTTCGTTTGCATCATCGGTAAAGGTCCTTCTTTTGAGGCGCTTTCACCACCACCGGTTGCTGACAAACAACAACAACGGACGAAACCAAAACAAATTTGACAGCAGCTGACAGTCGCGAGCCACCCGTGACATTCCTTTACCTTCAGCGTTGTTCCTTTGCGAATGCTATCGAGAAGCGCCGACCGGGCGTCTCCCTCGCCATCGGCACCGCCACCTCCACCAGCGGCACCAGCTCCACCGGGAATGGCCGGTGCCGGTGGTTTAAGCGATGGCATCATCATCGGCGGCGGTGGCGGTGGCATCGGTCCAGCCGGCATCGGTGGTGGTGGCGGTGGGGCCGGCGCAGCAGATGGTGCCTGCATCGGCGGCTGCATCGGTGGTGGCCGTGGGGCAGGCGGTGCAGCATTCCCTACCTTCGGCGGCGTCGTCGGCGGCAACGGTGGCAGCGTACGGTGCGGTGGTGGCGGCGGCGGATTTCTTTGGCCATTCTGCTGTTGCTGCTGTTGGTGTGTACCGACGCTTGGCGGATGCTGTTGGGTGGTGTGTTGTGGTGAATCATGTGATTGTTGCTCGGATGGATACTTTTCGGCCTGTGGCGCCGTGCTACAACTAGTACGAACCGGTACGGGCGGTGGCGCCGGTGGCTTCTGCTTCCGTCCGCTGCTCTGCTCCGACTTGACCGTATCGAGCACGTTGTTCGTCTGGATAAAGTCGTAGATGAACGCGCACGTATCGCGATCCTTCAACTAGTTCGCCGCGAAAGAATAAAGTTCAATATTACACGAGCCCCGTTCCTGCCTGCTACATACCTCCCACCTTACGTAAACAAAACGAAAACCACCCACTCCACGCATACTTACGTGCTGGTCCCCGACGCCGGCCTTCTCCAGGAACGGTTTCAACGATTCCTGTGCACCAATCAAATCGAATCCACTCTGCGGATCCCAACCGACGTGCGTCAAGTGCTTAAAGTTCGACGGCGAACCGATGTCGGACTTTTGCAGCTTCCCCATACCTTTCACCTTGCGCGGCTTCTGGTGCTGCATATGGTTGCCACCGAGTGCCTGCACCGGCGGCTGCTGAAATGCTGGACCAGCCGGACCTGCAAAGGGACTCGCGACTGCGATGCGGACACGAAACGATTCAGTATTTTCGCGCTGCCTCCGGATTCCGTGCGTACTTACAGGGTTGCTTGTTCCGGTACGTCACGCCCATGTCCAAGTCGTTGCTGCCTGGACCGCCGGCACCTCCGCTGATCGTCTGCAACGGTGGCGGCCTTGCCGGTGGCGGATCCTTCCGTGTATTGTTTCGCTTGATGCGCTCTACGGGAGGGCGAGCAAAAGAGAAAGGGAAAATGAACGTTTTGCTAAATCTACACCGGCTGCTATTTGGTACCACCGCAGCGGCAGCTAGAACTCCAACACCACCACCAACACTTCATGACACAGATAGAGGAGTGAGTTAGCACTCGGCAGGGTCCAGCTACAGGCACGCCTGTATTTTTGCATAACCGAAATGTGCTTTCCTCGTGGGGATTGTCAACATGGCGTGCGAGAGACCGCAAATACTGCGCTTGTATTGATTGAATTGATTTCTTCCATCAGTCGATTATGCAGGCGATAGTGTAACAATGAATAGAACTTGCAATTTTTATCGCTCACGATGCATACATTTCAGGTTCTTTTGTTTTCATATCGGAAATGTTTGTCGTGCGCATTTTTGTTACCGGATTTTAATCACATTCGGTGTGTATGTTTATTTATACTGCATTTGATGCCTGATTACAGTTAATATTACATCGAAACGAGGAAGAAAAAATGTTGTATTTTTTACGCTTTTTAGTCTGCGAAAATAAACACAGAAATAATTCAACCATCGAAACCCATCAGCTTTGCAACCTATTATGCGACATAGTAAGAGTATTTAGACTGTTATTGTCTATCTACTCCCCAAAGCAGCCGAAAACTGCTTACCGCAACAAAATCAAACTCATGTTTGTGTTAACACCTGCGACAGCGAAAAAAATGAAAATGCCCGTCAAAATAGTAGCATGAAGCTTTTGTTTTCTGTTTGTTGGACGGTTTTTTGCATGCTGCCGCATGCGCGGGCACAGAATTAAAAGCAACATCGCACGGCACGTTTATCGCCTGACCCGCCTGGAGCACGACCTAAATATACGTGTCAAGGGTCGGATGGAGTTATCTAAGTGCCATTGCCTTTTCAAATGGAATGGGGAAATTAATTATCATGCGCAAAATAAGAGAGAGATGTTTGACAGTCTTGACGACACGCTACATTGAAAAATTACATTCTAGTTTAAGCGAACTTACCATCCCGTCGTCGGTTGCGATTATGGATCGTCGTGAGCGTGGTGTTCATAATCCCGTTCGCTTCATCCTCGTTTGCAAAGTTAAATGCCACAATACCGTCCTACAAAGAAAAACACACATATATAGAGAGCGAATTGACGCCTTGTCCGGCTGGCCCGTCTCTTCTCCCATTACCTGTCCCTCGAACGTGATGAGGTACGGTTTCGGTTGCGTTACTTCGATCTTTTCGTACAGCTCCTGCTCCCATACCATCTGATTCGCTTTGAGGCAGTACAGCCGGAAGTAGTACGATTTGCGCAGATTGTCTTTGATGAAGCAGAGCGCTCCGGTGCATCGTTTCACCCATGATGCGTGTGCCGGCGACTGCGTTGTGTACAGTTGAACGATCGCGGTGCTGAGCGTCTGTGGGAGGTGGGAGGAAGCATGTAGCTGGTTTTAGATACAAGGCTCCGGTGCATGCCGTATCAATTTTAACGCTATTTATGAGCGCACTTTTATCCTTTAAGACGGACTTCAATGCGTTGCACAGGTGTTAGATAAGGTGTGCGTCACGCAGATAAGCCACAGTAAGAAGGGTTCGCAAAACAAAACGTTGTGTAAGCCTTAGCTGGTGCCGTTTTGGCGAGAACAAAACTATACCTGACATCGTCGACTAAGGAGACGAAAAAGTTGATCATTTTCTTCGTTTGTTAACAGCAGGCTAGGGCGGTTCGCCTTACTCGCCATGGAGTTGCGATCCCCCGCACTATCACCACTCGCAGGTTGCTTCATCTTTGGTGCTGGTGTGCGCGTAAACTCTTCCCGGGAGCGATGCTGTGTTCAATTCCTTATGCAATTCGAAATGCTGGAACGAGTCGGAATGGGAAAACATACAATGTTGGTTACACTTTTAACACTTTTTTTGTAAAAGTTATCGATCTTGGTTGCACTGCTAGTGCGGACGGGCACCGACTGTTCCACGGTCAGTGGTTTCCTTTCGCATATCTTAGATAAGGTTTGACACTATAGCTGCCCTGCCTACGCCACCCCACCGATAAGATAAACCGTACAGCGACTATTCGAACGTCGAGCAACGCTTTCGCAAGAAAGTTATTTTCATCAAAAATGTATCCCATTTAGCAGTGCATTTTGGATAAAAATGATCTCACAGACCGTAGGGTGACGTTTGACGTTAGCGTGAAAGTGAAACTGCGAGTGATAGTGATTCATTGCAAAAGTGCGCGAAAGAGCGCGAGCGATGATAAGGAAAGAAGGAAAGAAGCACCTCCCGCTCCGTATTGGATAGGGAAATAGAAACCACCTACGCGGAAATAGCCACTTTGTACTAACTGTTCCGACTCACACACACGCACACGACACCTGCAGCCACATTCGGCCCCGACACCGAACAATCCAACCAAAACAAATGCGTTGTCCGTGGTTGCAGCCGTGGTCCGCGATGCTGCACGGCCCAATGGGAACGGGGCTTCACGGATGTTTCCGCCTCCGTAGAAGCAGGAATCGCGAGCGATGAGTCAATAGCGGATGAGTCGCATCGGACTGGTGCGCGAACCTGTATCCGAATGTTTTTCTCTCCTCCTCCTCGAACGGAGTCATTCCCTGCACTTACTACGACGACGGGCAGTGACAGCACACACACACACACGCATACACACATTGACAAAACGACCGTTTCCTCAAAATAAGCCACTGGTTACACTTCAACTGACAGATCAGATGATTTCTTCTCGTACTTTTGCTTCACATAGACTAGGGCTCATAAATTGGTGGTTTGAGCAAGAACAATTTCTGTAAATAAAAAAATGCTCAAATAGTGTTGAAAATGAGGCGCATTATTGTTCTAGTTCCAAAGTTTTTACTTAAGCAAAAAAAAAAATAGCGTTGCATTGTACCACACGTAAACACGGAGTTTGGCAGATATTTTAATGTAAAAATACCTTCACGCACCGATGACAGCCAGTCAAAGCAACCATAGCAAACGTAAACAAGCCCGAACCGGGAGAGATTGGGATTCGTTGAGATCTGCGCTCGTTTTACATTTGTTAGTTTTACTTTACGAAAACGTGAAAACAACAACACCATAATGTCGCGCGAAGATTTGCTAAAACTGGTCGAGCGCAAAAAAGAGTTGGATGCGCAAATAGAAGAACACGGCCTCGTTCTGAAAGCAGTAGGTATCCACACGGCATGAATTGCAAAATCCATAATGTACAATTAACTCATCTTCGTTTCCGAATTACAGAACAAAATAGATATGAATCAACCGCTGTTGGACGAAGATGGCTATCCGCGCAATGATATCGACGTCATATCGGTACGTAAGGCACGCCACGCAATAAACTGCCTGCAAACAACGCGCCGTTCGCTGATGGCAGAGATCGAAGCTGCTATCAGTGCGTTGCACCAAAATGCACGGAACAATAACGTAGAACCGATGGAAACGGATGAGCCGTGCAGGGATGCACACCCAGCTCTGCAAGCGTTTGCCATAGTGGAGGGTGTCGCACCGGGACTGCTAGCTGAGCAGATGGTGAGAAAGTTAGCGAAAAAACATTACCTTTTTGTTAGTTTCATCATGCTCGTTCTTCTACAGGGTATAAAAATCGGTGACCAGATATTGCAAATTGGATCACTCTATGCGCGCAACTTTAAGTCGCTCAATCAAATTCAAACCGTACTTATGAATTCCCAAGGTAAAAGTGTACGATTTACGATACGTAAACCGAACACGACCGCAGATGTGATCCTTGAGGCACCTATTCAGTCTCCTGCAACAAAATTGGGAATTAAATTTAAGCTAGTGTAATTATTTAACGTCTCACATTACATTTTCAACATTTCGCAAATGTGGAATGTTGTACATAAAATAATAATATTATAGCGTTTAAAGAAGCAAAAAGAAACGAAGAGTTTGAATAAAACATAAAACGATAATAATTTGAGCTATAATGAGTGATAAAATTCTGCAACAAGAAGGGAAAGAGAACCATGAAAATATGGTAGGAAAGGAAATTAATGTAATGAAAACGAGATTGCAAAGCAGTGTTTGCCAACGCCAATAGCATGACATTACTTTTTCACCGAAGAACGTGACATGATGTACTTATTCAACATAAATTTGAAGGAGAAAAAAACAATAAAATACCAGGACAAAAATAAACTATTATTTATTTAATGGCAACTACTGCTATACAACTTAACAACTTAACCGTATAATGTTATGGGTTTTGCTACAAGAGCTGAGCAGCTATAGAATGATACTATTGTTGGTTGATGTTGAATTTGTTGTCCATTTCATTTTTGGAACATCAGATCGAGCTGCCCTATCGTGCTTGTTGTGCACTGAAATCATAACTTGTGAAATGAAACTGATGCAAACAATATTCATTGTGACCATAGTGATTTAACAGTAATAGAGTTTTATGCTTCTTTTTTACTTTAATCGACCACTTTCGGTTAGAAAAATTTAAATTAATTTTCCTTCGATACACCCATCACTATTACCTGTTGTCATGAGGTCACCACCGAACTGTCAAAAATGAAATCGGAAAAATGGCCTATGCGACCACACCTCTCTCCATTACCCGTCCCATGGCGAGGGGCGTTTTTTCACACTGACAGTTGGTGATACACACAAGAAGCAAATACACGAAAGATACACAACGCAGAAAAAGACGAAGAAGAATAAGACTTATACTAAAAAACGAATCTGCAAACAAATCGCGTGTGCGTGTGTGTTTTTTGCGAGTACATATATCTTATCTCGAATGCGCTTGCAGTGAATGGTATAAAAAAACACTGGAAACGAATCAGTATTAAGAGAAAGACGCTCACAACGCGTTAAAGCTCTAATCATCATCTCCTCCGGTGCCATCAGTAGCAAGCGAACGAAATGGCCATCAAGGGGTGTTGTTCCGTGGTTAAGTACCTGGTGGTGCTGGTCAATCTGCTGTTTTGGGTAAGTTTTGGTTTGGTGTGGCGTGGCAAAATTCCGTTCGTTCCATCCAAGGGTGCGTCGGTACTAAATGGTTTCTCTTGCTCTTTACGCTGTAGGTCGTCGGGTTTTTGATCGTATCGTTGGCCATCTGGATGCTATCCGATCCGACCTTCCTTATCTCGATGACCCAGAACGAAACGCACTACACGATCGGGCTGTATATCTTCCTGGCGGTCGGTGGGCTGATGCTCGTCGTCGCTTTTCTTGGTTGCTGTGGGGCATTTAAGGAATCGCAATGGATGCTCACCTCGGTGCGTTTTTTTAACCTTTCTTGCACGCGGTGTCCACAGGCGTGTTAGATCGCATAATTTTTAATTTTACTCGCTTGCTCGGTTATAGTTCTTCTGTTGCCTGTTGATGGTGCTGGTAGCCGAACTGGCTGCCGGGGCATGGGCCTATCAGAACGCGAGCAAACTCGACAACGTGGTGCGCTCGGCCGTGAAGGAAGCAGTGCAAACACAATACGGTGTGATCCCTACCCGCACTGCCACACTGGACGCTATTCAGAAACATGTAAGTAAACTGTCGCCCGATGTAAGAAAACAAAAACGAACTAGCTGCTTTTTCTCTCCCTCGCCTACGATCAACCAAACCAGTACAAGTGCTGCGGTGCCGAAGGACCGAACGACTGGCAATCAAGCGCATTCAACAACGTCGAGCGTCCGACGCCGAGCATCGAAATTTCCGAACAACCAACCAGCTACAAGGTGCCGGAAACCTGCTGCGTTTCGAACATTACCCCGGAAGAGTGCAAAAAGGCAACACACATGGTGTTTCTCGCCTCGTACAAGAAGAGTTCGCATCTGTTCGTCGACGTGAGTATCCATTGGCACCAGTGTTTGTGCACGTTTCCTTTCTTGTTTGTCCATTCGTCACATTAGCACTTGGGTCGGAAAGGGAAAATAAGAAAATATTATTACAGAATTTAAATCCCCGGGGGTGGGGTGGGTCTAGTCTGTGCGCCTGTGCGCGTGTGTGTGCACGGGGAAGATCGGGAACGGTCGGCAGACGGTCGCTAAACAATATCAGGTGCTAAAAATAGTACCCCGTACCGACTGCGTGTACACCCTCATCTGGATGGAGAGTGCGGTGGCAATGGCATCGATAAATAAGCGATCAGTTCAAACAAGACAGACTTGTTCGGAACGTGATCAATCCAATTTATAACGTGAAAATAAGAAATTGTGCATCCGGCGCTATCTCCTGATATTGGATGCATATCAGAACTGCAAATGCATTTCCTCAATTTAGTTTCCATTTGTTGTTGCATAGCTCAATTTACGGTGACACAGTGGGAAATTATGTAGAATTCAGATGACCAAACGCTTAAAAAAAATCCCGTGCGTCTTGTTTCACACCTTTTCGAGAGTATTTTTGGAAGTTGTCCAAAAACTGGATGAGACAAAAAAACACCAGTTGATTAATTTTTTTTTTTTCATTTAAAATGTTAGCATTTCCACACTCTCAGTTGCTTGCCCACTGTTGTGCATCAACTACGGGATTGGAACTTCATAAAACATTGCTTCCGCTTATTGTATATAAATAGCTTTTCATCACCCCACCCTCCCAAACTACCATGATTCTTGGAGCTCCTCATTTGCTTCTTCCATTTTTTCATCTGTTATTTAGATACGTCTGAGTGGTTGTTTTGTTTTTAATCGAATGATGAATAATGTTCGTTTTATTTCACTTTGTTTCCCCTCGCAGGGCTGCATGGAAAAGCTGGTAAAGGCAGTACAAGACAACATTAAGCTGATCTGCTACGTCGGGGCGGCAATCGTAGGCATCGAGCTGTTAACGCTCATTCTCTCCCTACTGCTGTGCTGCGCGATTCGTCGAAACGATAACTATAAACACTAAAAGCAATCGCAAACGCTCGGTTTGCTGTTTACGTCTCATATGTGTATTCATATATATATATATATACAAACATTTATTTACTAAACGAATCCTAGAGATTAGATCTGATAACAATGGCCATGACAAAGCTTTTATATTATTTTATTATTTTTTATGAAATGAAACAAAAGTAACACTTACCTACAATCAAGCTCTGTTAACATTAACGACTTAAGGAATATAACTTTTAACATACAATACGCGTAAATGAAACAATCTCCACGCACAAAAGCCTTCCTATTCCCTACCCGCCTACTCCAATGCCAAATATACTTATTATATATTTCGATGTTCTTTTCTTCTACACCCCGGCAGTGGCAAAAAGAAAAGCATCAGCAAAACGGCAATTTAGTTCTTATTTATATGTTTTTTCCACGAATCTAGTAAAGTACACCGAATGCTAAACATAAAGATATACATACAAATATTATAGATATATAAACATACATGCATAACATACAACAACAACAAAAATATATTTTTCTTGCTGAGTCCGTAGCTAGTTACCGTTGTACTCTAAACAGCAGATAATACTCGATGTCCTTTTGGGCTCGCTCCTTACACAAAAACACACATACACGTATACAGGCAGCAAGCAATGGCTATAACGTAACGAAAACAAAGTCATACACACAAAATATTCTTCGTACAAAGCAGCAAAGCGGAACAGGTTGTTCGGTATCAATATATGGTAAATGTCTAGAAATGATTGTGTTCTCTACAACGTAAGATGCATAAAAAATATTTTATACTCGTTTAAAGTTACGGTCTACTTTTGTCCAAGAGTCCGAAATTGACAGTGCGACTGTTGAAAGATCATTTGAAAGGATTTTAACGGAATTGTGATATGTTTACTTTACCTTTTTGTTAATGCAAATGTTGTCTGAATAAAAGTCTTCTGTTTCTTTGTCGTAACGACCGAAGTCATGTCTGCCGATTAACCGGTTTACTAGACTTATTTTTACCACCATAGCTGGTTAGTCACTGGAGAAAGACGAAAAAAGGCAAAACCGATGACAGTAAAATGAGTAGTTTTATTTGTTTTATTCCCACCGTTCGAGTATATCATACACATGTAGATCAGCATTATCAATTAAGTTCACAATATACATTGGTTTTGCTCTCTGCCCGAATTCATTTTGTTCCGTTCCAATAATACTTTTGTTTTGCTGCGAACCGGATGTACGCTACTCTGCCGCGCGGTCTGGCTGTTACCATGCTCATATCGATCGCAAACTAATACGAGCAGGAGCATCCTTGCCCACCGTGCTTCGGCGTACTGCAAGTGGCACATGTTAGGGCGAGGCGAAAACATGGCAATGCCTACACCGGAAGTGGCCGCCGGTGGAGCGTTTTTTTTTAAAGGCACCGAGCGTGTAGAGTAGCCCGACTCACACCACTATTTTTAAGTCGTGATTCTGTTTTGTTACGCTCACAATCATAATATGGATATATAGCAAGCAAGCAGACACAGACATCCAATATATAGACGAAAGAAGCCTTCGTGGAGCGTGTAAAGCACTCCGGCATTCGGCGCGCGCACGCGCGCTTGCTCACTAAATTTTGCACGTGGCTAACTTAAGGCTAACCGAGCCCCGGCTATAGGCTCCATTTTTCTTCTTTTTTTTTTGTAATAAATTTGTTTCGTTTTCATAATGTGCGTTTGTTGCCCGGTTGCGCACCCGGCAAAGAAATGAACAATGCTCTCCTCTCCCTAATGGCATCCACAGCTTTTCACAACCATGTTCTTGTATTTCTTCAGATTCACGTTCGCTTCGTCGATGTGGTAGAGGACGGAGATGGGAATCAGCTTCGTGGGGGCGCAACACGGCTTGGGAACCTACGCCAGGGAGAGAAAATAGATCGGCTGTCAATGTCAGGCTAACCACTCGATTGCCAATGTCAGCTTTTCGAACACACTCACCTTCGTCGGATGGTTGAGATGCACCAGCGTTTGTACGATCGCATGGTTTGTCGCGTTCATGTGAGCGTTGAGCGGGAAGTTACATTCGCCACTGCAGTAGTACGCTCCGTAACCCTCCGGTGCGATGATCCACTCCTACGGGGGGAGAAAAAAAATCAAATAAAAAAGGCTTCCATCAAAGTGCCAGAAAATGGCCGCCCATGCACGGGTACGTACATGCCACTGCAGATCCTTGAAGCTCACGTACAGCTGCTCGATGCGGCAGCTCTTGTGCTGATCGTACGACGGATGGTACTGGAACGGGTTCCGGTGATCGGTTTTGCCACCTTTGCGCTTGCGCGACGGCTGGCTGCGCTTATTACGCGTCAGATGCCGCTGCACGACCGGTTTGATCATTTGCTGGCTGTTGGCGTACACGACCAAGAACGGCTGGTACTCGTCGGTGCCGCGTGCACTCACAAACCCAATGTCGTCCAGCTTCACCTCTCGCTCTGCCGGGCACAAGTGGAGAAGAAAACAAATATGTCGGTACATAGTTCGTTACATTAGGATACGTTGCAGTTGCCGCGAGGCGTTCCCTACCAACACGATCACCAAAGTAGGCGCCAATGTAAAGACCGTGGTTCGCTTGTCTGTTTTTCAGCCACAGGTTAACCGCACCGGTTACGTTGATTTCCAGCCAGCCTTCGTAATCACCCGTCAGCTGCATGCTCGAGATCTCCGTCATCTCGCTCTCGCTGCAAGAGAACACCGGTTGAATGTGGCAGTGGCAAACACGAAACAATCAAACAACCAACTTACCCATCCAACTCCGTGAGTGCGTACACCGTCAGCGTGAGAGACGTGTTGTATGTCGTGTACTTGTTTAGGTTCAGCTTCCGGTAGAGCCGCAGCTCAGCCATCAGGACGCTGACGTCGTTCTCGATGTTGGTGATGCCGAACCACAGACGACGGCCCTTTTCGTGGCGCATCTCCGAGCCGTGGTGATCTGGAGAAAGCTGGACGTTCAGTGTGCTGTTCCTGACGCTACATGGCCTGTTACAGTCGTTAGGTACTTGCTACTGCTACCGTGCGATATCTTCTTGCGTGGTTAAGTGCAACGCTATTAGGGTTATGCTTTAATTCCAGCCATCCAATCATTCGCATTTCACATGCGTTGTCCTTCGACCCAGACCATTAGTGAGAAAAGATTAGCCATGCCTTGGGCAGCCAGCAAAAAGACATGCGTTCAACAATACCGGGATGGCTACCTCCCGAAGGCATCAGTTCCGCTAGCCACACTATTAGTACATTACGATTAGTCGTTACGAAGTGTGTATGTGTTTGTTTGAGTGTTAGCTCACCATCCGACAGCTACGGACCGACCGTGTTACAAATGGCGGAAGTTTAGAACAGACATAAGACGGCAAAAACAAAACTCACTCTTATTCAAAAATGTCATTATGATATCACTCTCATCGATTGCTTTCCTGTCCGCATCGGTGATCAGGATGTCCATGTCAGTACTACGAACCTTTCGTATCCGTCCCGTACCGCTCCCGCCGCCCGCCGCCTCGTTCTCCTCCTGCAGTTGATCGTAGACATTGAGCAGAAACTGAGGCGCAGATTTGCTGGAATTTGGAGCGAGAAGGAGATAGAGAGGACGAAAGCGAGATTGAGTGAGAGGGCGATAAAGCTGTTGAACAACGGTTCTCGGAACATCGCTATCGCGCCTACCATCAGCGGGGTTGTAACCTACCCGACCGATGAATGCAGATGGCGTACGGCCGGTCGCGGTCCCGGAAGTCCGAGCAGGTTGAGTATTTCGTTCTCGATCTCCTGCTGCTCCTCGAACGACAGCGCGTCCTCCAGCACCGTCTGACCGACGCCATTGTCGACGTAGATCCCGGACAGTGTTGTGGCCGCGGTGGCCTCGGCTGGCCCGCACCACCACCCGACCAAACACACCAACACAACCCCCAATGTGCGACCACCCATGCTGGACGCGTTCATGCAAGGCGTTTCTCTCGTGCCCCTGCTTCACTTCCTGCTTCCAGTCGCTCCGCACAGCACCCCTCGTACCGAAAAGTAAACGCGCACCCACGGGAAAACGGGAGAACAAACTGCGTCTTCACCAGAGGATGGAAAACGGCAACACCTTCCACCAGAGATATTTTTCTAGCTACTGCTTGTCTTGCCTTTTTTTCCTACCGTCTGAGCCCTTTCACACACGCACACACACGTACACACGCGCGCGCTTAATGTTCGAGTGGAAGCAACAGTTTGACAGCGGCAACAGCAGCAGCAACAGCGAAGATAAAATTCTTTCCTCGCATCTCTAGGCCTTCATCTCAGACGTTGCGAGGGGTTGTTTCCAGGAAATTAGGCCGACTGTCATACCGAAGGCGTAGGCCTGTCAGACCACACACGCACACCTGCGCAAGCGCAAGCCAATCATACGTCTGCGTTCAGTTGCCAAAAGGTAAGCGATAGATGATTGGATTACAAAACTTGTCACTGTAAATATGTTGATTTAATTATGAGATTAAAATAGTTTTATTTTTAATAATTTGAGTAAACTTTTCTAAGTAATATGAAGGTTTCCTCAAATACGTTCAAATAGATAGTAACTGGTTTCTCAACTATAAACCCTTTTTCGTTTATTTTTATACTTATTCTTATTTATATTTTTAATGTGAATAAAAACGAAAACTGTCTCTCGCCTAATAATTCCCTACAAATAATGTTCTCTAAAACGTAACCTTCTCGAAACGCCACAGTATGAAGCGTGTACAATCGAACCTGGATCCTGGACCGACTGCATTTTATTTTGCATTTTAGAGTCAGAGCGCGTGCTATCGAGTTCAGACGAAATATTCCAACCGAAAAACCACACTGAGCATTTTAATATTACATTAGTTAATCGTTTTTAAACACTTGCGCCAAAAGGTATGCACAGTTTGGTAAGGAATGGTAAAATATTTTCTACTATCGCTTTGAATGTTTTTAAATGCGACTAGATATCCTAGGAATAGGAAAATATATACAGATACAATATAATTTCGAAGAGATATTTGAATGTTTGTCTAAATATCTTCTACATAGAACATTCTCCCTGCTTCACACATACGACATGCAACCAAGAGGACATTATGAGATTTGAACAGTCGTCGGACGTTTAGAAAATTGTTCCCAATTTTAAACGCACGAAATCTTTTCGTAGAATACCATGAGATTATGGGTTATATAATTACGAAATGCCTTCTCTAGTGCAAAAGTGCCGTTTCAGTTCACGATATTATGTTGGTCATGGTCGTGCTTTTGAAGTAGGAATCGGATTATAATCATTCTGAAAGTACATATAATGTATAGAACATCTTCTTCTACCCATAATTACCGACACAAAACACGCTGTTAACTTCAAAATACATCGTTTATTCGTTGTGTCAGTATTGTGTGTCGAGTCATCGAGCCTACATGGTAAAATATTCAAAAAATATACCGCCATTACATCTATGGCACACCGGTTCGCTCTCTCCCTCACGTGGGGTTCGGCGTGGGCAGCCTGTGAGCCGCTAACGCTCCCCCCAAAATACGTATATATAATAATAAGAAACCGTTTTCACTGCAAAACGCAGGCACTTGTGGTCCGTGTAGATTGCTGTGTTTATCTCGCAAAGTACACAGCGACGCGGGTGTATTGGTTACCTTACTTGCGTTAGAGCCATAGCGGACAGTTTTTTTTTTGATTACAACAAACAAACAAACAACAAAACACGGAATGTTTCCATGGGGAGGGAGGCGGAATGGCTGACAGGTAGGTGGTGTGCGGCGAGATTAACTTGCAGATCGAACTAACAAACAAAACATATCACATATTTCTGTTAAATCTTAATCGGGCAGTCGAAACACCTGGGACGGATTAGACCCGTTTCGGTTTGCTGATGGTGGCGTAGTTGATCGTGGCCGCAATGTTACGCTGCTGTTGTTGATGTTGCTGCTGCTGCTGCAGCTGTTGTTGTTGTTGTAGTTGCTGCTGCTGCTGCTCCTGGAGATCCAGGTGATGTTCGTTGCTAGTGTTGAATACTGAAAAGTCAAATCCATCGTCCGGGACCCGCCGCACTCCCGGCACATTGTAACCGAGCGGTGGTGGTGGTCCCACTGGTGGTGGTGACGGTTCACCAATGATTTCGTAGTCGTCCGACGAGGACGTCGCCGTCGCGGTGGGCTGGCGCTGGTGCGGAGGTGGTGTGGTGCCCCTTTCCCCGGCCAACCGCACCGGTACGATCGTTTTGTAGTCGGCGGACGGATGTCGGGTGGTGGTGCGGAAAAAGTCCAACCGATCGTATTCGATCGGCCGGACGTGGTCGGGTGGCGGCAGGGGAACCGGCGGGAAAGAGCCGTCGGCGACCGCTTCCGTGTGCTTTACATCGTTCAGTCCGTACCGCTTCCACGCGTCCGTAATGTCCTTCACGCACTCGTAGTCGAGCTCTTTGCCGGCGGGCGGCGGTCCTGCCATCGGTGGCGCGTCGTCACCGTTGAGATTGCGGATGAGAATTGTCGCGGTTGACGCAGCAGGCTGCTGTTGCTGACTGGTGCACTGCTTGATGAACACGGTCGACACGTTCGACTGCTTTGGATCGGTATCGGGCGGCACAGCGAGCCCGGGCGAGGTGCTCTGTTTGCGCGGTGGCTTCGTTGGAATGCTCTTCAGCTGCGTGATGGCTGCCATCGCGGGTGCGATGTCGTGCAGCAGCTCGAACGACGACAGATGCGACGTAATGTTCTCCTCGCAGTGCACCCCCGGCAGGGGGCTGCGCGAGCCCGGTTCCATCGCCAGCGCCGCACACAACTGGCTGCTGAGCGCGTGCGATTCGTGCTCGGACGTGTGCGAAATGATCTTCTTCATCGACTTCATCTTCGTCAGCATGCAGCGGAAGATGTCCTGTGGGCTCGCGTTATCCAGCTTGAACGTGCCCTCGCCCGTGTTACACTTCCGGCCCGCCTCGAACGTGAACTTCCCCTCCCGGTAGCCGTACTTGCGGATATAGCGATAGGGCCACATTGCCACCGTCACGCTCTCGTCGTCGTAGCACTTCAAACGCATATCCATCTGGCCAAGCTCGAGCGTGTACATCTTCGGCTCGAGCCCGTTCTTAATCGACGCGTCGGTCGGGATGAGTGTCACGGTGTAGATGCCCTCGCTGTATGACGAGCAGTACAGATCGTTGTCCTCCTCGATCGTGTTTAGCCGGGGCGGTGGTGGCGGTTGATTGGATTTATCTTTGAACGCCACAATCTGCAGCGCGTTCGTCCACTGGCGGACAAGTGCCTCGTCCGGCGCGTATAGCTGTATCTGGCCCGTTTTCGAGACGATGTTGATCGTGTTCTGAGGCGGCTGATCCAGCACTATCTTCACGCAGTTTTCGAGCGTTACGATACGCGTGTTTTTGTCTGTTTCCGCGTCGCTAATCTCAAGTCGCTCGATCCCGTGGCGGCTTGCTTTGTACAGTTGACAGTATTTTAGCTGCAAATAACACAGAGATCAAATTAATGTGCTTTCGGGGAGAGCCCGGAGAAAGCGAGCGTGAGCGAGAAGGAACGAACATGGGACGCGTGCGGGAGCGGGACTAATCACTGTTAGCTAATAAGCTTGTTGCGCTATGTACAAATATTATCGGGAGAAATTACGCGGTACGGAGGTCGGGTCTCACTAAGGCTGCTGATAATGATGCAGATCGGATGTGCGCCTTTGGTCCCTGCGATCGACAACAGCACACCCATTCCACCCTCGCCTTCTCAAAACTGATCGCCTCCCACCAACGCTGTATCGCTGAAGACAACCACACTTCCCGAACCCACCTTTTTCGTGACGCGCCACGAAAATCCACTCTGCGACTTGACGGTCAGGTATCCGGACAGGAACGGATTTTCCTCCTCGTCCATCTTCGCGACACTATTGCTTAAACCATGCGACGGGCACGATGGGGACAATGCTGCTACATTCGCTGGATGCTGCACGTATGGCTAGGGCGCCCCCGTGTATGCTAAAAAAAGTACGTATGCCTGCAACCTCTCCTCTCAACGGATCCTCCCTTTCTTCCAGCCCCGCAAAACCACTTCAGTTCACCACCACAAACAGTGACAAACAAACTTTGTTTCACGGGGCCCATGCTATAGTGCAGCTGCCTCACTCGATTATTCGTGCTGTTCGCGTGTGGCACGTATAATCCAGTACATGTCAATGGACAATCGGTTTACAGCACAGTGTCTGCTACTGCAGAGTGCAGATCATTTCGGAAGCGTGTAGGAAGATCGAGTGAACTTTAATTTTCTCTCAGAAATAAACGCATGCATCATAATATGGCTCCTATATACAATATTAATTAGTAATCGATGAAGTTTATTAAGAATATATAAAAATACCACTCTGATCCACGCCTGAAGGTCTATTTGAGCTTCCCACAGATCAATGTTTGTGTTTATGTTTTGATTATGGAATGCATATTTGTGTTTCTACATGATCACGAATAATCCATTACCCATTCGACAAGGTTAATAATGTTTCACGATTGATACAACTCTCTAGAATTGTTTACGATTATTTTGACATTTGGAAGAAAAAAAATTGTTTATAAACAATTGTTTCTACGTAAGCTGAACAGTATAAATGAATTGAGCCGACATTTTTTGTGATGAAACATCAAAAGGCGTCATTAAATTCTCGAAATGAAATAGCTGAATAAAATGGCAGCCACATGAGTTCCACGTTCCCCCCGTTCCATATATAACGTTTTTTTATGAACAATTCAAACTTATTCAACCGGTTAATGCGGATTTTTCGCGAAGAAAAGAAATGACCATGCATTTGTATAATACCCCTGGCACATTATATTTGGCTTACTTTTAGATGCTTGTTTGCGAAATTTGGATACGAAATATGCATTTTATGCAACCGAACTCCCTATCAACACTTTGTTCAGCTAGGGTAAGTGTACCAATTATGGACGAGTTTGTACAGCGTGTTTACCAAACACCAAAACTGAACCAAAATTCACTAACTAAGATGTTAATGGTAGACTCAAGTATTATTGACATTAACTCATAATTCGCAAGTTATAGCATATTTCCTAACCAATTGTTGTGTTATTCCAAAAACGACATTACAACCGTTCGCATTCTGAAAAATGAGTTTAGTTATATAGCTTAATATTTTTTGGAATTTTCAACACAAAACATTCATTTTAAAATTTACCTAAATTAAAATCAATCTGTAAATCAATGTTTGGAGCGGCAAAATTGTATGACTGTCCTGGCACAAGTGACAGTTTGTTGGTTGTTCAAAACAGCCGTTATTAGCTATCTACATCAGAATGTAGTTTCCATGGAAAGCCACTGTGTGTTTTCAGTTTAAACTGAAAACTGTGTGTTTTTAGTTTAAGTGTATCAAAAACGATTTTTTAAAATCAATTGTAATTGTTTTCGAGCTCTAGTTTGGATAAAAAATTTAATGAAAAAAAGCTGTTCCTTGCAAAACTATAAGGGACTGTCAACTTTTGGACAGCAAAGATTAAAATAATGATTTTAAAACTTAAATAATTTGTTAAAAGTCTTGCAAAATATGTAAATAAAATCAACTATATGACCAAACTGATTTTAGAATGCAAAACGCCGTGGTTTGCTCATATTTTTCATTTTCCCGTTGATAGCACAACAATTGGGACACTTACCGTATCATAAACATCACCCGGGTTTGGGTTGGTATGCGATGACAGTTAGCACAGCGGCAGCGGCAGAAAAGCTTGCTCTATTCTGCTTGTTTGTCCTAACGCTCCTTCCCGCGGTCCACACACCACTTCAAAGATAAATATTCACTTGAGGTGCTACATTTTTGCGAAAATAGAATATAATCTTTCGCCTATCGCGCATGGGGTGTGTTTAGATGAGCTGAAACTAACGCCAGGTAGCATTTATCGTGCAGTGTGCTTGTGACGGCAAGGTGGCGAACTCCGGTTCGTGCAGCATCGGTTGAATTCCCGGCAAAGTAGTGAGCACAAAGAAGTAAATTGGGTAAAGATACGCCATAAAAAAAAAACAACATGTCGAGCTCCACCACCCTTTCGGCGGAATCGTCCGAGGAGCAGCTGTCGGATGATTCGCACGAGAAGCAGCAGCGCAAACGCAAGCACACCAGTGAGTCCAACACGACAGAGGATGCAACGGACGACCCGAAAAAGAAACTCTGTATGGGGGTTGCGAAAGCAGCCCAAGATGGCAACCAGGCTACGGCCGGTCAAGCGACGCTATCGTTCGAACAATTTTCGGCGAAATCGATGCGCATGATGCAGCAGATGGGCTACAAGGCGGGCACGGGCCTCGGCAAGACGGGTCAAGGTCGAGTGGACTTGATCGAAACGTCCTCCCAGAAGGGACGCAGCGGTTTAGGTGCGTGATTCTGAGGGATCAACTCGAAGCCAAACTTGTGGGTGAATGCGTTTCTTTATTCTTTAATGAAGGTATGAAGCTGAACGAGCTGAACACGGCCGCCGACCAGTGGGATGCGACTCTGGAGAAGATTGAGATACCGGAGGTGGTCAGCTGGCTGACGAATGCAGCGGCATTTGCGGACGATCCAGGCATCACGCGCGAGCAGCTGGACGCGTGGATCAAGGTCGGCCCGCGGAAGCTGACGATCGACGACGAGCATCGATACTGCGACGAACAGATACTGAAGCAAATTCTCGAGAGCAAGTCCGTGTTCAACAACCTCGGTGCGGACGATATGCGCAAGGCGCGTTCGAAATCGAACCCGTTCGAGCTGATCAAGAGCAACATCTTCATCAACCGTGCCGCGGTCAAGATGGCGAACATGGACGCAATGTTCGACTTCATGTTCACGAAACCGGTCGACAGGAAGGGGAAGCCGCTGGTACAGGACGGCGATCTGTTCTACTTCGCGGACGTCTGTGCCGGCCCGGGTGGTTTCTCTGAGTACATTCTCTGGCGCAAGGGGTGGCACGCAAAGGGTTTCGGCTTCACGCTCAAGGGGGGGAACGATTTCCGGCTGGACGATTTTACCGCCGGCTCGCCGGAAACCTTCGACCCGTACTATGGTCCGAAGGACGACGGTAATATCTTCGATCCGGTGAACATTGCCGGGTTCGCCGATTACGTGATGACGCAGACGGAAACGGGCGTCCACTTGATGATGGCGGACGGGGGGTTCTCGGTCGAGGGTCAGGAGAACGTGCAGGAGATCCTGTCGAAGCAGCTGTACCTGTGCCAGGTCATAGTGGCGCTCGCCATCGTCCGTCCCGAAGGTCACTTCGTGATGAAGTTGTTCGATCTGTTCACACCGTTCAGCGTGGGGCTGGTGTATCTCGTCTATCGCTGTTTCCGGTCGATATCGATCTGCAAGCCGAACAGTAGCCGACCAGCCAACTCCGAACGCTATCTCGTGTGCAAGTGGAAGCTGCCACAGACGGACCTGATTCAGCGCCACCTGGAGGACGTGAACCGGGAGATGTTCAACAGTCGCAACGCCAACATCGACACGCTCGAACTGGTGGCGGAGGAGGTGCTGCGCGAAGATACCACCTTCTTTCAGTATCTGTGCGATAGCAACAACATGATCGGGCACAACCAGATTGCGGCCCTGCTGAAGATCGCCGCGTTCTGCAAGAACCGCGAACTGTCCGAACCGCGCCAACAGGAGGTGAAGCAGCAGTGTCTGGCGCACTGGAAGCTGATGGACGCGATGCGTAAGTTCGCCAACAAGGGCGACCCGGACCAGTACGTGGTGAAGATCTGCAAGGATTGGAACGGGCTCACCAAGGACGTCTGCCAGCAGGAGAAGAAGGTGGGCCGGGACCTGCAACAGTCGTTCCCATCCGCCTACGACTGGTACTTCGTGCCGATCGGGAACGTGGAGAGTAATGGGAAAAATATACGCACGATCCTGCTCGGCAAGGGCGGCAAGGAGGTGTATCGGTTCGATGCGAAACAGTGCAGCTGGATCCCGCTGACGGACATTGCGATCGAACTGCCGCCGGGGACCATCATCTACGCGGAGATCGTCCGCGAGCTGCAGGGCGAAGGTAAGAGGAGGTGTTTTATTTGTTCATTTCCGTGTTTTCTTGTATGTTTGCTTGTTGTTTCAATTACTTCACACTATATATCCTGTTTGCTGCTTGAAGGAATCCTCACTAAAATTCCACTTGAAGAAATCAATTTGTAAACCAGCTAAACTGCATCAATCAAACACAACGGGACTGTTACGGATTTGGCAAAAGCTAGAAGTGACAGGCCTCCCAACGATTGTTGTGCGAATGATGATTATTTTATTATTTCAAGCACATTATTCAGTACAAGCAAAACATGTTGCATATCTCGTTCACCCCGTAGGAAAATCTCAGATCGTGATCAACACGCTACACATCATCGATGGGCTCGTGCTCGGTGGCGAAGATATTCGCCGCCTTCCACTCCGCCAGCGTATGGCTCGCTGTCAACAGTTCGCCCGCGCCCTCAACAAACCACTCAAGGGCGTCAACAACGAGAGCACGAACGGTAGCGCCGTCACGATTCAGATACGCGCCAAGAAGCCCTACCAGTTCCTCAGCATCGAGGCGTTCTTCAACGCGCTCGAAATGTACAAGCTGAAGACGAGCCTGCCCCGTTTGGGTTACCGCGTGCGCAATCTGCTTGACGCCGACCGGTTCTACGTGCCGTACGGGTTGCTCTTTCTGCGCGAGATCAAACCGGACTACCTGCGAACGCTGTCGAAAACGAGCAATCAGTTCTACTATTTTCACACCAAATTGAATAAATCTCGGTATCCGGAGCAGTTCGAGCATTGCGAGGCGGAAACGATGGCATTGTTCGAGGAGACGTATCGATCGCGGCTGCTGTGGCAATGGGAAACGGTGCACCAGGTCGAGCCCCAGTTCGACGGAGACCGACCGACTAACAGCGTGTACCGGGTCGACTTTAAAAGCTACATTCATAAAAAATACACACAAAATCCGCCAAATACGTAGGTATGCTTGGTAGCCAGTAAGTAATGCAGCCTCGTTCAGTGAAAATGACACGAGAAAGAGAAAAATGAGGAATTACCAGCAAAAAGCTTATCTCCCCCTTACTCACAGAATTTTCTTTCAAGCTTTGCTGAATTTCAGTTCAATCACAGCTATTTAACTCATTCATTTGTTTTTTTAACACACTCTTAACAGCCATCAGACAAATATTGTAAATATTGTAAAACATGAAAGGAGAAACTAGTTTTCATTACTGAGGGAAACAACTCGAGAAGCGCAAAGAAGCAGAAACCATGAGCCAGTACATGGAACTGTCGTTCCTGACCAGTTGTTACATGATTGCTGTAGGAGCTCTTAATGCGTGATGAAAATTACACAATCGTTTGCTTTCTTCATGTATAATCTACATGCAAAGGAAAAGTTCTTTTGCGAACTTAACCATCGTTCCTAGATTTTTGCGTTTACCTTTCGAAAAGCCATTTAAGAAATCGTACTTCTTGATTGCAGTGCGTTTTTTAAAGCTTAATGATTGTAAATATGACGAATACGAGCGGAATGCAGAAGGTTGCCGAAGAAAGAGATTAGAGAGACCGAATTACTTGAAAGTCTATAATAAAGCAGAATTGCAGTTAAAACTACGTCGGATTTCCTGTTTGATTTTATGGCAAAAATAATAAAATTGAATTGAACCACATGTTCTATCAAAGCACAGGTTTTATTATGCGTGCATTCTTTTATATCTTCGAAAGAAACGTAAGGAAAATTGAACGTACCAATATTATGGTTCGCCTGTTTTGTTAGGCCCGTCTCCTGGCCGTTAAAATGGTTTGAAGTTTGAAAAAAAAACGCTAATAATAAACTCTCATAATCCTACCTCGTCACTAGAACGCTATGTTTTAGCTAGACGGTTACATTTCGGTAGATTAGCGTATACGAGTGATAAGTTAAATTTAAAAAATTAAATGGTAGTCAATTACATAAGCCACCATGTTTTGCCCAAATGTATGCAATCGGTAGACAGTAGCCGCACAGACGCAGCTGTCACGCGCACAAAACACAAAGTATCTGCCATTCATACTGCCACAAGCCGTTGGGAAGCCGTCAGCACACAGCTGTCGAGTTGAAAATTTATTCAAGAATGATGAAAATCTCATGCCCGGTTTCATTGGACAAATGCGGTTCTTTTTTAAGATTACTTTAAAATATTATTCAATCTGAAAGCGGGGAAGCCTCCCATTCGCACAGTTTCCCATGTGGAGGGTGCAGGAGCCGAACTCGAAACAGGCCAAGAACTACTCGAATTGCTTTGACGTTTGACACTTTGCGTTCTTATTCTTTTTCAAAATAAAGTCAAAGAAGGAGGACGTGTATGAGTGTGTATGAGTGTGGTGCTGCTGTTGCGTTTTTCCATTGTTTTAGAGCCGTTCGCGTACACTTATCACGGAGCTTTTAGGCATAAATCGATGTGCCCAATGTTGTTACAGCCGACCGTGCACGGGTGGAACACAGTCGCTGCAAGCGCAAGTGTGGGAAAGGAGAGCAAAAAGCGATAAACATCCTGCACCAGCGAAATCAATACACCACTCCGCCTAGGAAGGTGGGAGCGAAACAATACGAATTTTTTTTTCTCCTCCTGGCAATTGGATCCTATCGATCCTCTGATAGGATCGGAATAAAGGATCAGCTCCGGGTTTCGGGAGAGGTGTCGAAGCAGGACCAGTACCAACAGCGACAGTGAGGAGCAGTATGTGAAAATGCGGAGTACGTAAAATGTGTCAAAATGGGTACGATAGCATCGGTGCTCCAGTGGTACTGTATGAAATGCAACTACCTGAACCCGACGGAAAGTGTACGATGCCTTAGGTGTCGCACGTTTCGGAAGGCCGAGAGCAGCGTCGGGATCCTGCACCATCAGCTTCACGCCAGCAGCAGCAACAGCGTGCCCGTCTCGTCCTCGTGCATACGCATGAAGGATGTGAATAGGTAGGGTAAAGGGTCCTCACTCCCTGCTCCTCATCGACTGCACACTGAAGCACAGACAGGCAACCATACACGCACAAACACGACCGCTACGTAAGGACGAGCCCACGGTCACCGAGTGGGTTCAAGTGTGCACAAAACATGTCACAACCTCGAAAGGGGAAAGGATTCTAGGACGAAATTCCTCATGATTTTTTTATGTACCTCCACTCCCGCTCACTCACCCTACCCACCACATACACACACACATACACATGCAACACTCACTGTTCTCCGTGTGTCCTTTCTCTCTCTCTCTCTCTCCATCTCTTTTTCTCTCTGCTCATAAAACAAACAAAAAAAATGCAGAAAGTTAGTGTCGAACGATTGCCTGTTTCGCGTGATAGACAGCCTAGCGCTCGCACACAAAAACTTCAATCGCAAGAAAATCGAACGTGCGTTCGTGCATCCGCTGCCGGAGCGGTGCTGCTGGAACCGGAAGCGACACCTGTCGCAGCCGAGCATCAACCGCCGATGGAGCTGCCACCGGTGCCGGGCTTACAATCGTAGCGTTTCCTGGCACTGCATTAATTGCGAGGCACTGAGCGTGATCGCGCCGGTTTACAACGACACGATAAAGAAGACTCACGCACCGCTTACTTGCAGAAACGAGCACGGCGGTGGTGGTTTGGGTGGTGATAGCGGCGGCGCCAGCAAGTGCACGGCAGCGGCGGCGATACCGTTCGCCTCGTTCCGCCTGAAGGCCGCCCGCAGCATGGACCAGGTCGGTGCGACCCGGTGCCGGTTTTGCATCTACAATCAATTCAACTTCGATGGTGACGGTTCGTCTGGCTCGCAAGCGTCCGTCGGGTGCTGCTGCTGCTGCCGTGACACGAAGCACCAGCGCTGCCCGAAAACGGTCGCAACCGGTGGCTACACGACGATCACGAAGCGTACGGGCGGGCTGATCGTGGTGCCGTCGACCACGCAGCGCTTCATCGACAATTCCACTACGAACGTTCGGCTCAAGGAGACGGGCAAGGGCAAGACGCATGCCCCCAGTCAGACCGGTAAGACGCGCATGTCCTCAACATAATTCAGCTGGTGCATTTTACCTTTGGCTTCGGGCATACTTGCAGGTAAAAAGTATCCACCGCAGTCGGCGGGCGCTACCGAACCAATCTACGCCGTCATCAACAAGGAAGCGAAGCGGAAAAACATTAATAAGCTAGCCAGCGACGCTGTAAATAACAATTCACCGACAACCAACAGCAGCAGCAGCAACACAGTTAGTCAGCAGCAGGCGAAACCGGACTACGCAAACGTGATGGCGCCGATAGGCTGTAAAAATGGGTAAGCGAGGAGAGAGCGGGGGTAGCAGGGTAGATTTTTGGATGGTCCATTTTTCCTCACTGGCTACATCACCTTCTAGGAAACCGGAGAAAACGCCCGAAACGGAAACATTCACTACTAGCGCCGGCAGTGAGAAGGCTGTCGCTAAATGCAAGTATAATAAGCAACTATCCAACTATAAGCATAATTTTGATAAAGGTAAGCGGGCTGTGGGAAAGGGTGACACGCTTTTTTTCGAAGATTTCGGTACAAACAAATCTTGCTATTCCTTCCATATCGGCAGGTAACTATCACGGTGGTGATCATGACATTTTCTCCGTGATGGATGAGTACAGCACGCATCAGAATTCCACGATACTAGAATTAGATAATATTCCATCGATCGTTAAAGTTCCGATAGCGAGTTTCGAACAGGATCTCGATGACGAGTGGTGCACGAAAGGTGAGCTAAACGCGGCCAGGATGGGCTTCGACGTCGAAACTGACTGGAAAGACACAGTTTTAGAACATTATGAGGTGTAATTTTTTTTTTTTTTTAAGTGAGATTTGACTCAATGAAAATATCACGATTGCCTAAAGAATTTTGAACAAATTCTCCTACGATGCTTCACATATGTAAGATTTTCAAGTTCTTCCAGAAGCGTCTGTTTTTGAGATGCATGCATCTTTTTATATTCACGGATCGTAAATAAAATCATAATGCTGCAACTCGTCTAGAAAATAAAAATCCATGACATCAGCTTTTTATAAAAAAAATATATTGGATAGGTAAAAGAAAAATAATAGATAGATTATTTTGGCACCCCTTTTAAACCGTCTCCCAGTCAGTTCGATGAAGGCCAAATCATGCTTTCCATGCTCAAATGTGAATTGTTTCCTACCACCGAAGCCACCAAAGCGACAGACGAGAAGGAGTGGTCGTGCCGGAAGTGTACGCTCGTGAACACAGGCACGGAGCTGGCCTGCGTCGCGTGCGGCGGCTCGAAGCTACGCAGCATTTGCAACGTGGAGGAGATGACGCTCAAGAAGGGCGAGTTCTGGACGTGCCACAAGTGCACGCTGAAGAACTCGATCGTGCAGCCGGACTGCAGCGCGTGCAAGTCGTTGCGGCCGGCGGCGAAGGGAGGCGTGGTGCTGGTGAATGGGTCGCTTGCGACCAATCAGCTGATACTCGGCCAGTGCGACGAACCGTCGAACAGCAGCCGGTCGAGCACGGCACCCATCGATTCCGGTGCGATACCGAAGCTGCTGGCGCAGACGCCGATGGCGACCGTGACGACGCAGCAAGCTCAGCAGCAGTTGCCTCAAACGCAGCACCACCAGCAGCATCAGCACCAGCAGCAGCAACAACAACCGTCGCCACCACTGGCGCCACCGCCACCGGCGACGGTGGCACTGAGCAAATCGATGCAGGTGTCGATGCCGAAACGCACCTGGCAGTGTCCGGCGTGCACGTACGAGAATTCGCTCGCCTGCGTCGTGTGCGACATCTGCTCCAGCCACCGGCACATCGATTCCGGCTGTCTCGTGTGGCAGCAGCAGCAGCAGCTGCAGAAGAACAACCGGCTCGAGGAGAACCAACGCCAGCTGGACGACCTGGAGGCGCTCAACCGCTGGAAGAGCATCATCGAGTACTGCGTGGAGAACGGGCAGGCGTTCGTGGACGATTCGTTCCCGCCGGCGACGAAGAGCCTCTACTACCAGCCGTCGTCCAACCTCGACTGCAATCCGGTCGCCCAGTGGCGCCGGCCGCACGAGATCCTCTGCGAGGGTGGCAACCACCAGGCGACGGCACCGCCGTGGGCCGTCTTTCGGACGCCCCTGCCGTCCGACATCTGCCAGGGTGTGCTCGGCAACTGCTGGCTGCTCAGTGCCCTCGCCGTCCTGGCCGAGCGGGAGGACCTCGTGAAGGAGGTGCTGCTGACGAAGGAGATCTGTCCGCAGGGTGCGTACCAGGTGAAGCTGTGCAAGGACGGCCGCTGGACCACCGTCCTGGTCGACGATCTGCTGCCGTGCGACAAGCGCGGCCATCTCGTCTACTCGCAAGCAAAGCGGAAACAGCTCTGGGTGCCGCTGATCGAGAAAGCGGTCGCGAAGATACACGGCTGCTACGAGGCGCTCGTGTCCGGCCGCGCGATCGAGGGGCTCGCCACCCTCACTGGTGCTCCCTGCGAGAGCATCCCACTGCAGGCCAGCTCACTGCCACTGCCGAGCGAGGACGATCTCGATCGCGACCTCATCTGGGCCCAACTGCTCAGCTCCAGGTTAGTGAAGTTTCTCATGGGTGCCAGTTGTGGTGGCGGTAACATGAAGGTGGACGAGGATGAGTATCAGAGGAAGGGGCTGCGGCCGCGGCACGCCTACTCCGTGCTGGACGTGCGGGACATTAAGGGCCACAGGCTGCTCAAACTGCGCAACCCGTGGGGACACTTTTCCTGGCAAGGTACTGATTCGTTTCCATACCCGGTTAGACAAACACGCACGCACCAATACCAATCCGTCCACCTTCCTCCCCTCTCTCGCTTTCTCTTTCTCTCTCTCTCTTTGATCGTTTGCTGTTATGCTTCAATTCAACTCTATTGGCAAATTTCATATGTTATGCGACCGTTTGTGACCGTTTTTGTCACAGGCAGAAACATGTTTTATTCGAACTTACAATTGAAGTCATTATGTGCCACTTCCATATATTTAATGGAACCTTTTTCATTTTATGCTAGTATTTTTATGTTCAAACGATTTTGTGGAACGCTAAATGCATACTTACTCAATCAGTTTTAGGTAAAACATTACATTTTTTTCGTTTTTATCACACTTTTTTGCTTGATTTTTTATTTCGAATATGTACATTACTTTACGAAACCTGAGTATCGACTCGTTTCGGCCAGTAATTTTTATTGTTTTTTTTTTCTATACCTCACCCATCCTTTTCCTTCTCTCTCCCCTCCTCTCCCCCATGCAAAAGAAGCAATGTGAAGCCAATGCAAATGATAACACTGTTGCGACTGTTCCGCCAGGTGATTGGTCTGACGATTCGGAACTGTGGACGGATGAACTGCGCGACAGCCTGATGCCGCACGGTGGCTCCGAGGGCGTGTTCTGGATCTCCTTCGAAGATGTACTCAGGTAGGCGCGCACCGGCAATAACGATCCCGCGCAGCCGGCTGAAACTTACCTCCTTCGTCTCTTACCAGATACTTCGACTGCATCGACATCTGCAAGGTGCGGTCGGAATGGAACGAAGTACGCTTGTTCGGCACCCTGCAGCCACTGCGCGCGCTGTCGTGCGTGCTGATCACGGTGCTGGAACCGACCGAGGCCGAGTTTACCCTCTTCCAGGAGGGCCAACGGTGAGCGGAAAAGCGAAACAAAAACGGGCCGAAGGCAAACTTGACGTTTCTTTTATTTTGTGTAATTATTTTTTTCTTCCTTTTAGTAATTCGGAAAAATCTCAACGCTCCCAGCTGGATCTGTGCGTGGTACTGTTTCGGACGAGAAATCCGGCCAACCCGGAAGTGGGACGATTGGTCGAGCACAGCAAGCGGCAGGTTCGTTTTTCATGCTATTCGCGTTGCTTCCGATCGTGGCAACGCCGGAGCTAGAAATAATTAATAGTGTAGCCTTCTTTGAACAGGACAAGTGTAGCTGCCTACCATTTCAGGCAGTTTTTTTTGTTTGCAATAGATAAAATATATCTTCACTTCAGGCACGGATGGTTTAATAATAGGAAAGGATTTAATATTAATGTAATAAATTTGCTTTCTTTCCGCTGCGCAGGTGCGCGGATTCGTCGGCTGCCACAAGATGCTCGAAACGGACCTGTACATGCTGGTCTGTCTCGCCTTCAACCACTGGCACACGGGAATTGACGACTTCATGCAGTATCCGCAGTGCGTGCTGGCGATCCACAGCTCGAAGCGCCTGCTGGTGGAGCAGATCACGCCGCCACCGTTTCTGCTGGCCGATGCGATCATCAATCTGACCCTGGCCAAAGGCCAACGGCACGAGGGACGCGAGGGCATGACGGCCTACTATCTGACGAAGGTGAGCGTTGCGCCGCGCGTTGGGCATACCGAATCATGTCATTTTTCGTTATTTTTGTTTTTTTTTTGTGCGCCAGGGATGGGCGGGCTTGGTCGTCATGGTGGAGAATCGGCACGAAAATAAGTGGATACACGTGAAGTGCGACTGCCAGGAGAGCTATAACGTTGTGTCGACGCGGGGCGAGCTGAAGACGGTCGATTCGGTGCCACCGTTGCAGCGGCAGGTAAGCATGATTGAAGCGCTTCGTTTGGTGTAAGATTTCAGTAGCGACCAATGCGAACGTGCTCGGAAGCTATAGTATAGTTTTTTTTTGTTTTTTATTTTGCTTTCGGTCGGTCACGGGTATACGGTTGCGTTGGAAGATTAGTTTTATTACCAATTTGTGAACACGCGTGGATGAAAATTTAGTCAGTCGGCTCGCCAGGTCAGACTGAAAAGGACGCTAAAACGTTCTCTAGCGCCCTCCAGCGCACCGTACTTATTACTATCTCGCATTTGGATCGTACTCTTCCCGTCAGAAAGTGACACCCAAATTAAAAGGCTCTTCATTTCTGCACAGGGTTTGAGGCGTACTTTCTGGTCCATTTGATGGTGTTTCCTTTTTTGATGATATTTTTTACTCTTATTACCAACATGACTAACAATTCCCATCTGCTGCCCAACAGGTAATTATAGTGCTGACGCAGCTGGAAGGTAGCGGCGGGGTCAGCATAGCCCACCGGCTGACGCATCGTTTGGCCAACTCGGGCGGACTGCACGACTGGGGACCACCGTCTTCCACGCACTATCCGCCGATCGATAATGTGTCCGAGCTACACTCACCCCGCATGATCACATAAAGCCATCTGCCGCCACTTAGTGGCGCAACGGTGCACAACACTGCTCATTCTTGACGTGATTTGTTATCATCCCCACGCTAAGGCGTCGTTATTAAAACAGAGAATTAAGTAAATAGGGCAAGCGACCCGCGGCACACCACAGCTGCGGCGGGGGTGTACTACAGCTGCGGTCAGCAGACAATGCACACATTCATACATACACACACACAAACACATACACACACACACACTCGCGGCAAATGGCACACGACGGTCGTATCGAGCGTGCGAAGCTCTCAAATATTCACTGATCTGATATTGATAAAATAAAACAAACAAAGCAACAAAAAATCCATAGCCCACAACAGAGCAAAAAAAAAAAACACTTAAAAAAAACGATAAAAAAAAGGCGCGCGTAAGTGTGTTTGTTTTAATAGCAACAAGCGAAAGAAACTTTTCTTTGGTTCTAATTTTTATTATAAAATATTCTTTCACGACTACAACGATGTACGAAAACGTCGTGATTTATGTTGGAGTCAAACTCAAGCTAAGAAATAAGCAATAGAAAAAGATGTTTTTTGAGAGCCCGCGAAGGGACACGCATACAAATAACGAGCCCTGCTAGTTGCAGGGTGACCTCACTCGCGAGAGGTCACCCGCTGATGCTCGCCAATGTCTCCAGCGCGTTAAAGGATAGCTAAGGTGAACGAACAACCAGCTGTTTCGTCCATTTTTGGGGAAGGAAGGTGTGCACGAGCCACGAGCCCACCATCCTTTGCTGCGGCGCGTAACATTGGCATGACCTTACATGATGAAACCCGACTTCCTTTTTTCATTATGTTGCCTTCCGCGGCGTGGGCTGGAGGTAGAAACGATAGACCATATTACCAAACTAAGCGGGCCAACTAATCGATCTAAAGCGTCTGTTGTTTCTGCTCCATTCCACACCGCCGTCGTTAATCGATCGATTCGGCGTTTATGAGCCAAAAGACTCGAGCGGTGTTGTGAATAAGCGAGGCGAAACAAACCCCCCCCTGCAGCATGCGGTTTATCGCGCGCGGATAAACGATAACGACGCCGTGGTGGGTGGCCTCTCGGTGGTTTTGATTTGTGTGGTTTACCTACCAGGAAGTGAAAACAACCAACGTGCAAATAACATACGATAAGTGGAAAGAAAAAGGGGCAGCTTTATTTATTCACTCTATCCAACCATCGTCCTTAAGTTTCTTTTGCGATACAGATATTTTATCTTTAATAGCAATTTTGTGCGCCAGTGAGCATGTTTTTGCATGGTGTATGCCACCGGCTGTGTCACCGTCTAAATCTATCTAATTGCAGTTAAGTTTGCGTTTTAAAATACCTTGCTCTCTTTTAATTACATTATCTTCTCGTGTCACGTCTTTGTTTTTGTATATTTACTTTGCCTCATTTATCACGTTCATTGATTCGTTTGCATTTTTGTTGTTGTTCTTCGGGCCAGCTTGTATATGTGTTTGTATATCTTCATAACTCTATTGGAATATATGAGGTTCAAGTGTTTTTTTTTATCTCTTTCACCGAGGTTCCACATTTTGGTGTCCCTGAATAATACATTCACGATATTTTTTACCACTATAAACGTCGAGAGATCCAAGACACGAATTTTAACAACCTAAATTGAAATCATTGCGGCAAATTAAACTTAAGGCTAGGGCGCACCCAGTTATTTGCTTGTGACGTAGAAACATCGTTCGAAAGAATTTCTTTTAAAAACATTCACGTTACATTAAACCTAAAACCGGGCGGTTTTACGTATCTGCGACGTACAATTCTTGCGTAAACGTTACATGAAAACCTATTAAAACTAAAGCACCGGCGAACGTTGCTGTGTATTTTCGACATAGACATATTTTGGCTGATTGTTTCCGTACAAAATCAAAAAACAAAATGTATTCGCAGCATACCGGCGCGTGGAGGGGGTTAGTAATAAAGTCGTAAAGAAATCGTTTGGAGATCGAATTTTCTTTTGTGTGAAGGCCATAAATTCCACCCGGTGTTTGCTGCACTACCATTTGTGATTTGTATATAATGCTGCTGGAATCCCTTTTGTTCGAGCGCATTCGCTTGGTATCGGAATGCGAAGATCAACTTCTTAAATAGCCACGTGCGCCGCGTCTATTCGAAGTTTTATTTTTGTTTTTATCTGTTACGAATTTTAAATTGCTTGATAAAAGAATAAAAAAAATGGTTGAAAATTGCGCTTCACAACGGCTTAGAATGCTTTTTTCTCGCTGAACCGTAGCAGCCGGGTCAGCATGGTCGTGGTGCACGGGATCTGCTTCTGCTGGTGCATCAGCGGTATATCGGGCGTGTTCGACTCGAAATCGTACGCGACGCGCTGCGTGACGAACGTGAGCAGCGTCATCAGGTCGTACTTGCGGCCGTGCTGGTTCAGCTCGTGGCAGAGCGACTGCATGAACCACGAGCCCTTCTGCGTGTTGCGCCACGAGTAGAACCCGGGTATGGTGGAGTACGCGATCAGGAAGTCGGCGTGCGTCGGTATCTTGTACGACATCGCGGACGAGCTGTCCGTTTCGGTGCGCTCCTGGGGCGACAGCAGGACGCCACCGTCCAGCTGGTCGCCCTGGCACGCCTGCACGAAGAACAGCTTCGGCTTGCCGGCCAAACTCGGACAGTGGTTGGCCGTGAAGTACGACCACACGACGTCCAGCCGGTACTGGCAGTCCTTCGCGTACAGGTAGCCGAGCTCACCGTGCGACAGGATCGTCACGAGTATGCAGTCGGCATCGCTGTGATCCATTTGGGCGACTGCGGCGTTTGGTTTTTGTTCGTGTTTGGTGATGTGTTCGAAAAAGGCGAAAATAAAGGGAAACCAAAAATAGAAAATAAAATAAGCGAGATTTACCAACTTAGGCTGTGTGCCTTTTTTAGCGGCAGAAATGGGGAGAGGGGGGGTCGCCCAGCAAGCGTACGCATTCCACAACACAGCGGAACATATAAGGATGTGGTGCCCTAATGCCACCGTACTCTCAAGCGCATCCATGCATGGGCGCATCAAGGGCTCGTGTATTTTTTTCCTTCTTTGTTTGGGTTTGCTTCTGCTGCGGAAAAACAGCTGTTTGGCGTGCCCTTCACCGTCCGTGCGCGCGCGCTCGCTCGCTCGCACACACACACACACATTCACAAAACGCTCTTACCTCGCTCAATCTCCCGCTGCAGGTCGCGTAGCTTCAGATCCTTGTAAACGCGCACATCGAAGTCGAGGTCCTTCAGCGTGGCGGTTAGATTCTCGCAGTCGACGTTCGTGCCCGCGCGCGCCTTCAGCTGCGGTACGTCGAAGTTTTCGTGGTTGAAGATGAGCGCCAGCCCCCGACGCTTGTGGTTCATGTTGTAGTCGGACGCGTACCGATCGACGGGCATCCGAGCCTTTATCCGTGCGTCGAACGGTTCGCTACAGGGGATAGAACGAGCATAACAAAACATGGCGAAAACAAAATAAAATGGTAAACAATATGGCCAATATGTCCGCCGACTACGCCATCGGCAGCAGGGATACGTACTTCGCTTTGCGGGAACCGAGCGCATCGTTCACGTCGTACGGCAGATGCTCGTTGCCACAGTCGTCCACGGCGTGCTCCTTGTTGCGCTCGTTCCGCACTACATCCGGCATGCTCATGTTTGCAAGCTGCGTCTTCTCAATACCACACAAAGATGCTTATATCGTCCCACGAACACACACAGGGATGAACCGAAACGCAATGGCTCCGTTTCACGACACAGGACACGCACTGGCAAGGATTTAGTTTGATTGCAGCTGGTTCGGTTGGCGTTGGATGTTTCGCTCGTGTGATTGTAGGATCGCGTTTGATTGGATACTCTTATTTTTAACACAAATTACATTACTACACTGTTGGCGAAACGGATCTATGCGATGCTGGATGAGATACCGACGCGTTGTTCTTGTGAGCGTCACCGAACTCGTTTTGTTCTTCCGCTAAATTCCATACCTGTAACGAACCCTTTATGCTGCTCAAACAACGGCGCCGCGTTTACCGCAGCGGGTTGAGCGGTGTGAGTGACGCTTATGAGATGATTACACGTTACGACCGTTGGTCATTCGGTACAGGGAATGGCAATTTTGAATTTATTTATTAACTATATTGAACTTGAACATAATTGAACATTATTTTTACTGAAACATAATATGTTTCAAGAACGAAAGTTCACACATTCTAGTCGTTTTATCGTAAAAACATGACACATGATAGTAAAGTTTTTTTTTTCTCAGATCGGATTTCTTCATTCACCATGTTTTATCGCGAATCGAATCGCTTGGTCTAAACGCTTTGTCAGATCGCCAGGTAGGCACCGACGACGGTGTGAGACAGTGACGGACATTGATAAACATTGACATTATCCGTGCCGGTGTGAGAAAGAGGGTACAATACCAACCACATCATAGCATTCAGAATTCGTAGCGAAATGTGATTTCCCGTGTAGTAGAAGTAATATCGCACCATATACAGAACTAAAAACGTCAGTAGAAGCGCTTGCCAGTGCGGTGGGATAGCAGGCAGCAGCGGAACGACGATGTTGGCAGTACGGATGACCAGGTGGCTATTGCTGATACTAGGTTTCTGTGCCACCGCCAGCAATGGCCATTATCTGGATCAGTTCTACTGCGGGCAGGACAACTGCTACGAGCTGCTTGGTGTGACACGCGAAAGTACTAAGCAGGAGATTGCCAAATCGTACCGCCAGCTCGCCAGGAAGTACCATCCGGATCTGCACCATGGCGTGGAACAGAAGCAGGTGGCCGAGGAATCATTCAAGAAGATCGCCACGGCTTACGAGGTGTTGAAGGATGAAGAATCGCGCAATGATTACAACTATATGCTGGACAACCCGCAGGCGTATTACTCGCATTTCTATCGATACTATCGGCGCAAGGCTAAGATCGACGTACGGCTGGTGATCGTCGTGACGATAAGCATCATCTCCGCGATCCAGTACGTGACACGGTGGCAGCGGTACGATACAGCGATCAAGTACTTCATGTCGCTGCCGAAGTACCGCAACAAGGCGCTGGAAATGATAAACCAGTCCGGAGGTGCTGGTGGTGGTGCCGGCAGCGGTGGGAAGCGCGAGTCCCGAACGAAGCTTTCGAAGGCTGAACAGAAGCGTGAGCACGACGAGCAGATCCGGAAGGTGATCGAGAACAACATGGACATACAGGGCGCGTACGCGAAACCGGAGATTCGTGATATTCTATGGGTGCAGCTATTTCTACTGCCGTACACGCTCGGGCGTTATCTCTGCTGGACGGCACGATGGTTCTGGAAGTTTACGCTGCTCAAGCAACCGTACGGGCGTGAAGAGCAGCTGTACCTGATCCGGCGGTACATGCGACTAACGGCTGTCCAGTTCGATGCGATCGAACCCGACACGGTCGAACAGTTTCTCCGGCAGCAACTGTGGATCCGAGCCAACTTTGACCATTGGAAGGTGGAGCAAGAGAACGAGAAGAAGAAGCAAATGGCAGACAATCCCCGGTATAAGGCGTATCGTCGGTACATGAAGAATCATGGCCCGGGACGGCTGACGTTCGAGGAGTAAGGGTAAGGAGTAAGGGACGTTCGTGCGCGCGTGGTTGCGTTGCGTAAAAGTCTCTGTTTTCCGTTTCCGTTCCGATCACCACACAATCAAACGAACGCGGGACGCCTGTCCTCTTTTCGAACCTATCCTGCTATACACTGTAATTATTTATTGTGCCTCTTGAAAGGCGCCAGGCCGGGGCGAGAGTACGGCCGCAACGGATGACGAATAAAGTGTCGTACTACATGATTTCCATCAGCGAACGTAATGCGGTTCGATAGGTGTTCGACATTCGAAAGCACTATGCTCGTTTAAAACCGCATTGACGAATCTTTAACGCGATGGCGAACATACGGGTGGGTGGATCGGTTTGAGGCGGGCGAGAAGATGTTGGAGAAGCTGGTAACGGTATTTATTCCCTTTTACCGTTAGCTTGTTCATCAATGTTTTATGTCCGTTTCTGATCGGCCGAAATCAACACGCAAGCAATATTGGTTCGAATAGAATCATTTTGACATATTCAGTTGGATGAATCTGGACGAGGAGAGCAAAATGTTGCTTAATTTTTTATTAAAATCTTTCTTAGCTTTATTTTTTCTTTCGGAGCTTAATTATATCGTCCCGTTTGGCATATATTTTTCGATCGCGCATAATTTTGCAAATAAAAACGTTACATTACTGACACGTTTTCATCGTTAAGCGTTAGAAGCATTAGCAACGGCCTTTTGAGAGCTCTTTTTTGATCACATTTTCTACGTACAAGAGAGCACTTTTTGGTTACACGAGCAAACGGCCCGGGCCCGAGCCTGACAGCTTGCTGTCACGTCAGCTGTCAGGTGGGCGGGTGTGTTGTGTGAGGAAGAGTGTGCGTGCGTGCAAAGCAGAGACGTCACCTCGAGCTGGACCGTCTGATTGGTACACGACAGAAATGATTCCAGCTAAAAAGTGCAGCGCAAGAAGCACCGTATTGTGATCTGCATCAGTTTCCATCCATGTAATCACGTCTTGTTTCATCAAGAGCACACATAAACGCACACGGAAATACACACACGTTGGTGCGCTTGCACAATCTTGTCTACGGAACCCGCTCGTCCTCACCGTGCAAGACCGTGCATTGTTGAGGTAATTGCAGTCGTGTGTTATCAATCGTTTCTCATGCGCAGAAAGCAGTGTGTTTACTTTACAGTCGAGTGCTAAACACACGCACAAATTTTGCAACGGTAGGGAAAGGAGGAAAGAGCACACAGAACCCGTAACGGTGGAATCCTTTTGCTCAGAACCACAGACTAACGTCCTGTACATTTTCCTTTTTTGAAGGATGAACGATGGCATACCAAACGATCCGTCAGGAATATCTGCAGATACCGATAGTGACGCGCGTCTACTCAACGGCCTGCATCATCACGACCCTGTCCGTGGTAAGGAAGATCGAGTGGTCCCTCCCGCCGAACCCAGCTAATATCCTTTTTGCGGTGGTTCCATTTGCAGCACCTCGACATAGTAACGCCGTTTCAGCTGTACTTTAATCCAAAACTCATCTTCGAACACTATCAACTATGGCGCATCTGCACTACCTTCCTGTTCTTCGGTACCTTCGGCTTTAACTTTCTATTCAACATGATATTCACGTTTCGGTGAGTGGTTTGGTTCGGGGTTCACGTGTTCTTTGATTTAACTCGACTCGGTCTTTCAGGTACTGCCGCATGCTGGAGGAGAATTCATTTCGCGGGAGAAGTTCCGATTTCGTGACGATGTTTCTGTTCGGCGGAACGGTGCTGGTGGTATCCTTTTTAAGCAATTTTTTGTTTCAGCGTTCAGGTTGCTTTACTTCAACCATCAACCGTCTCAACGCTATCAACACGATGCAATCAATCCATCTCAATTTGTACCGGTCGTTCATTGTTTGGAAAAACGTTCTGCTTACGTTTTGTAGATATCATTGTTGATGCATTATTATTTACTCTGAAGATCTTTAAGACAAGTTCAGAAATCAATAACGCTGAATATTGAAATATTTACCTACGTGATCTTTCTATTTTCATATTTTTCACCTACGTGAATTCTTAAAGTAGGTTGAATATCCTAATATGTATTAGGAGCAAAAAAATTTAATAAGAAGAGTAATATTGGATAAAATTTGAATATCTAAAATCGTATAATAATCGTAAAAAGATATATACCACCCGATATAGTGCCATTATTTTTTTTCGTTGCTGGTACTATTTCTTATTCAATTATCTGTCGATTCGTAAGCAATACGGCTAGGCCGTTAATTCTCTAAACAATATAAAAAAAGTCTGTCGATTCTGTCCACATCGATCCTACCGTTGAGATTTTAAATAAGGAAAATGTACGAAAAACTATTTAACTATTTAATTCTGCGCCGTAAAGCATACTACTTTGCTTCTTTGCTAATTTATTGAATTTTATTGAATTTTTTCTTGGCTGAGCTGATCACAAAGAAACCCGATGATATATCCTTACCTATGTTCGATCAGATTTGTGCGTTGTTTGTTAATTTACTTTTCCTAGGTCAAGCTTTTACTATTATGCTTGTGTACGTCTGGTCGCGAAGGAATCCCTTCGTGCGTATGAACTTTTTCGGTGTCCTAAACTTCCAGGTACGTCCCAGATTCCAGGCTCCTGATAGTCACACTCTCATGCGGGGCAAATCTTTCTCTTTCTCGAACATACTCATCGAAACAGGCGCCTTACTTACCATGGGTCCTGCTAGGCTTTTCAGTGCTAATAGGCAACACCATCTGGGTGGATCTTATTGGCATCATAGTGGGGCATTTGTACTACTTCCTCGAGGATGTGCTACCGAACCAACCCGGCGGCATGAAGGTTTTGAAAACGCCCCGAATTCTGTAAGTTTTCTTTTTTATGCTGCACAGAGTCTTTTTTTCGCTGGGTGATGGATTAATCGTGACATCGTTCGTTCATTCGTTCTCCTGCCCTGTCTGAAAATAGAAAACTTTTGTTTGACGAGGCGACAGAGGATCCCAACTACGTGGCGCTACCAGAAGATCAGCCGGGCGGGTTCAACTGGAGGAGGGTGAACAACTAAGCTAACACACCAACGATGGGTTGTAAGTAGGGGCGGGTTACTATGACATAAGCAACTGAATAAACGTAATTCCGATGACTATTGCTATTAAACGCTACGGGTTCCACTGCACCACGGTCTCGCACATCGACTGCTGCTTTCAGTATAAGTGCTGAAACATGAAAAAGTGTTTTGTGGGCTGCGTCAGTGTTTCTTCCATCCCTCCAGAACAAAATAAAACTACTCGCAGCCAGATTTAATTTAACCTTTCTTTACATTAAGTTCTAAACATTAAGGTTACGCGCGCACATACAAATTGCGCGTAACCTGCACTAGCGATTGAAGCGAAGTATACCCAAACCAAACCACCTACGGCATGGATGACATGGCGGTGGTTCGCGCGAACGTGACACTTCTCTTCCCGGCTAAGGATGTAAGTAACGTGGCAAAGGTTACAGCTACACTAACGAGATCAAAATTAGTACACGGGTACTGTTTGTGGCAGCTGTTGCTGCTGTTGTTGGTGGTGGTTTCGTTGCGGAAGGTGATCTGCTACCTATTGGCGGATATAGGTGGATGTGCGTTTACGGACTTGTTGACTCTCAGTCGCTCGATGGTTGCGCATCGCAGCAGCTTTAATAACTTCGGCTCAGCTCCTGCCGTTTGCCCCAGGCCGCTGCCAGCTTGTCCCACTTATCTGCTCGCTTGCCCCAGAGCCCTTTCAGATTGTTCCAGCCCGGTTCTCGCTTCCCCCAGGCAGCTGTTTGAAAGGGAAGGGAGACGAAAGAAGAAAACATGAAACTTTGGAGCAAAGAACAGGAGTGTTCGATCGCTTACCACCGAACTTGGTCCACCCGGAGTTACGGTTGCCACTGGTGGCTCGCTTACCCCAAGCGGCCTTCATCTTGCCCCAGCCTCGCTTGATGTCTCCATTTAGTTGAGCGTACCCGAGCAGCGCTGCAAGACCGTCGACCGTGTCGTAGTCGAGCTGGGGCGTCTGTCGACCGTCCTGGTCGAAGGTGTCCATCAGCCCGTTCAAACCTGCCAGCGGCAACTTGCTACGGTCCAGCTCCGGATAATTGGCGTCGTTCGCGAGTGGACGTTCCTCCGAGCTTTGACAACCGCAGTGCAGCACGGACATCAGTGTGATGACTACACAGAGCAGACAGCGATATACCTTCATCGTTGCGCAGCCCAACGATGACTAAAATCCCGGTTGTTAGAGAAGTAGCTCTTAATTTCACTAGTGCCCTTATTTTTGAGTTCTAGGCTTAGACTCTCAGCAGTAGCGTCCGTTTTGATATTTGAATCTGTAAAACAATAACATCAGGGAGTAGTTATGTTATACGTTATAGGTTAGGATAGGTTACAGGGTATATTCCAATACCAAATCACGAAATAAGCTCTATTTAATTACACCTCCTTGTTACCTTGCATACATGCCTCCAAGAGTAAATGCAACGTCCTGTAAGGGACGTAAAGAGTGTTTCTAGGACTTTGGAGTACATCTCCTAACCCCTTGCATCGCATGCCCACCTAACAAGCAAGCAAGTGCGAACATGGCTTTTATTGCCGGGACGAGTGTTCAACAAAAAACTATCGTCCAGGTTCGGAGGGCACTAAAATACTTCCTATATTTAGTTTCACGCTAACATGCTCCTGCCCTTTGTACGTTTCCCCGCGCCACAGCGCAGCAAGCGTCGTGTTTGGCATCTGTTTGCACAGACGCTTTCGCCGAATATAGTGGATGCTTTTCGATTGGACTTTTTGGAACGGGTCGTGCGGATGGGATGAGATGTGCCGAGCGACACATCACTTGCGCTGACGTTGTTTGCGGTACTAATGACACCGGCTTTTAGAAATTGCCAATATTGTGAGTAGTGTTCGCGTTTGCGATAATGTTCGCACTTACGCTCGTGACTTACGGATCGGAGCGTCCGGGAACACTTGGGATGTGAAGTATGGTTATTGGATCTGTGTCCTGATATTGAAGTGTGCGTTTTATTCAAGCGACTGAAATGGAAACCTGGACCTGGCCGTTGGGCGTGTTTATTGTTCTCCAACGTAGAGTTACGGGCAGCTAAAGAGGGACCGGATTTTAAAGATATCTTCACCTCTTCGTCATTTTAAATGGAGGAAAATAATGTGTTCAAATTACATTCGGGTGTGGTACCATTTGCGAACTTCGTGTTCCAATTAGTGTGACCGGCCAATGCAGCCCCAGGCTTAATTGAGATTAGCCTTTCTTTATACACACTTTTGGGGGGAGATGTAAACCATTTCGTAATCTCAATTTATGGGCTTCTCTTCTCGGCGCCCCGCGGTCTAGAGGTGGTGAAGATTCAAGAGGTGTTCCTTGATTGGACGAACGTACGCAGATACTGGACGTCGAACGGTTCCAAGTGAAAAAAAAAACAAATATCTACACTTGTCACCTCTAGACGATGTAAACTCCCGGGGTTATCCGCCCACTCTGCGTTTGCATGGAATACTAGCTAGAAGAAGAAGAAGTTGCGGGACAGTTTCGCCCCAAGTTCTGCGGCACTAGTGTCAGAGACAGCTGGTCGATCGCATAAATCAACCCTCATTATCTATTCTGAACCCCGGCCCCGCTACGGGAAAGTGCTAGATTTTGATCAGACGGCTGCATAAGTGATGGGGAAGATTAGGGCCAATTATAATAATCCCAGTTCGTGCCGAAAATGCACTGTGGCACGTTTCAAGTGCTTCAGTTCGTGGATATAGAGTAGAAAGACAGATTTACTGGGAGTTTTATGGACAAGATGGTTCGGTTTTTAAGATACAACCAGGACTTTGATATAAAAAATTTCTACTTGGAGATACTATCTTGGAACACACAAACGCACAGACACTCTGGATGCTTCCAGTTGCAGTTGGTAGAGGTTGAATGTGACGAGAAGCTGACACGATGCTCCAGAAACACCTCAAGAACACGCACTGCTGATGACACTTACGAGCTGATGTGATGATCAGGAACACGTACTGTTGAGGTTATACGCTGAAGAAAGAAAGACAACTACCTCTATAGCACTTCGCAACGAGTTTTTCGTCTGCGACTTCGATGCGTGGCTGCCTGCGAGCTCGACGAGCAAATCACCCAACAGCAACTGCGACGTCGACCGGCAGCTGGTGTGCGCTTTTATACTCGCTCGCCGGCGAATCGCGGCGCTCGGGGCGCAAAACCGTGCCGTACGAGTGCCGAGGCGTGCCCGCGTGCACCAGCGGACAAGCGCATTTTCAAGCGCCAGGTCCTTCCGGCCGTGCGCTGTCTGTGGACGAGTGTTTATTTCTCTTTTTGTGTTCAATTTTTGTGCCGTGAAATGGGACTTTTTTTTCTGTATGGTTGCCGCTACTCACCCACTTGAAGATCGGTGCCAGGCGGGATGCGGAAACCGAAATGCAAACAAATTGCGAAACACAATTAGACACGTTTCCAGGATGCACACGGGGTGCATTGGAGATGTGTTCATTTGTGTGCTTGGGGAGACAAAACAATATGCGGGAGAGGAAGGAGAGAGAGAAAGAGCGATTTTAATAGGCACATCTTACTGCCAAGGGCCAACAGGCATAGCTTTGCCGAACGGATTTCAAACGCCAAGAACTTGAAGTGATACTTCGCTGATTAGATTTCCCAATAACAAGTGCGGTAAAAGAAAATATTAAATTTTTTATCAAATTTTTCATCAGCAACAAAAAGTATATCGTACACAAACTGATTTATTTAAAGTGCAATTATTTTCTATCAGTTATTCAATTATTTTGTTCAACTAATACCTTTTATGGAGCTAAGAAATGTAATAGTTACCTTCAATTTTGCATGTCTTACCGCACTTGATGTGTTCCTAATACATTTCCGTCAAGGTGTAAGGCACCATGCGCCTCCATTTGAAAGGAGTTTTTTCATCCAACTGTTTTTAGTTGGTCAAAATTGTTTTGAAAATACTTTATTTCACTATTAATTAGTTATTTTTACTTTGAAGTATTTTTGTATTTTTTATTATTACTTGGTAGTAGTTTCAACTATATTTATAGTTGTGCCGCTATGTTTCTTATTTGTTCCTCGTTTTTCAAGTAATGGATCTATTTCTAAAATATGTTTTAATGATTTTTTAAAATTACCACCTATACTAAAAAGCTTAAGCTATGGAATATAACCAAATGAATTAATGTAAAATAACAAATTAACTCTATCTAACCTAACACCTAGGTGAGCTCTAAGCAAAAATGTATCCATTACTCAAACGGGGTAAGTTATTCCTATTCCGCACTCGGTATTTTTTCCTCCATGTAGAAAACTCTTTAATGCATACTTCCACGCCGCCCGAAACACCGGAAGACGCACAGCTTGCAATAATCGTCATTTATTCCGGGTCCGAATGTTAATGGGCTTGTTACTTGAGGATCTTGTTGACCATCGAATTTCCCCGTTCCTGCTGGGTTGGTCGTTCGGTTGAGGTGTGCTGAAGCTCTCCACGCGGCTTCCGAGGCAGGGGCATGCCAAACCGTAATCGGTACGTCGTGTACGTCCGAAGTTGCACCACATGTTGCTTCGTTAAATGGGAGGCGAAGCAGAAATGGACAAGAGCACCTTGCGGAATGCTTTCTCACTCAGCAGTTGATTTGTAGGCGAGCAATTTGTCTCTTTCTGGCTGCTGCCAGCATCCACCAGAGTACTCGCACAGGGGGTGCCGGTGCAGTATGTGGTGAGAGAAGAAGAAATGATTTCCTGAGTATACCAGTGTGCACAGATATTTTTTCGACCCTCAATGTATGAACTGTTTGTCGAATAATTATTAAATTCTTTACAATGAAAGATTGATGCATTCTTTCAAATCTACGATCGATGATGTAGATAATCTACAATAGTTTGTGCGTGCTATCTTTTGCATTTTATTTTCATATCATCTTAAAATTACGATTATAAACAGTTCTACTTCTACACCACACACTGTTGCGTTCTCGGATTCATCCAAACCACCCGGCGGCAATGGTTTCCTCCACACCGATCGTGCAAGAACGGAGAAAGCGAATGTTGCCCGCTGTGTAGTAATAAGGAGCGAAATCTAATCCCCTTAGTTTCCCACGTCCAATGAGAAATGCTCAATGAGGCTGCAAATGACGCTCCTTAAGGCCGGCATAAAAGCCGATGCTACCACGGAAGATATGACTCATTTTGCAATCAAACCCGAGTTTTTGTTTGGTTAGGAATTAAATCTCAAATCCGAGATTTGTTTATGCGAAATACTCAGTACTTAAACGGTACGCCGTTGCGGTACGCCCTTCTGGGGCATCACCATTGTGTTCCACTTGTTGTTCCATGTTTGTAAGTATTTGTTTATTTGAGCTTTAAAGACTTACGATGCGATATTTTGACAGATAAAGCGATATGTGTGTAGGAAATAGAAAATTAAAAGATTAAAGAACTAGCACTGATAACATGATTTACAGAGATGTTCCCGATAGTTTGCGTTTATCTACCGTTCCAAGATGGCAGACATCCTCTGGATAAAATAAGTACTATCCGCAATAGCGTCAGTACCTATTTTTCTTTAAGAAAGATAGGTTTTTATTAAAGAAAAACAGGTACTGTCGTTATTGCGATTGTTAACATTAGTTTATTATAAGCATTTCTCCAAAAATGCTTCAAATCCGCTGGGCTCTTGTCTCATATCTTCAATCTTCACTTTTTCTTTCGCTCTCGCAATCCCTCCGTCTCACCTGCGCTCGGTTTCGCGAATGCTTTCGCCGAAGTTACATCGCTCGCCAGGTGGCGCTAGCGTCGATAAAAGCTCCAACGGCAAGCTTCTGAGCGTCTTCTTCCGTGACGCAATCAAATTATCGGTGTCGCTTTTGTTTTGCATTCATTTCCTTTCCCCCCTTCTTCTGGGTGTATGGAAACGTGCGTGCTTCGTCAACCGTCACCCTTCTCGCCCGCGTTGCGTTCTTGTTGCACCATCCGTCCTCCATTCCTCTCAAGGGGGGGGGAGTGGGGGGAGGTAACCGCTGATGGCGGTGTGTAGATATATACCACTAATGTTAGATAATACGGCATGTAATTGTCATTTAGCTGATGTCAAGAAAAAAAAAACAAAACTACAATGGCGGGAAATCAAGTTCAACCTTGTCGCAGCGGCTTCCGTGACGCATACGCGTCCGCAACGATGTTTCGGACATGTTTCTTGCTTGCACATATGCATACTCTTTCTAGCAGCTGTTAGTCGGCTCCGAGTTGCATAGCCGGCTTGGATCTGAATAAAACTCCTACCTCCAGAACTCCTGATCGAGGAGAAGAAATTTTATTCCCGAAGGTGATGCCTCGGCGGACGTTCTGGCTTGTACAATCAGGGTAACGCGCTGTATCAGCCGAGGTGGAGCTATATCTTGTTTGAAGCAGCTTAGAATGAGGCGTTACTGACAGCCCAGCAGCTGTTGACTTAAGTACGATACGAGCTATGAGATAGCAGCCCACAGCGGGAGCTGCTCCGGAAGGCTATCCATCGCAAACTAAAGCAACCGCGCCCGTTCGTGAACGTGATGGGTCCCCCCCCCCCACGGTTTTCAGCGATCCGTGCAATCGTTTGGTGCCCATTTTGTACCATCACCGCGGATCGTCACGTCACGACGACCGTAAAGCTCCCCGGAACCCATCGTCACGGCGGACGAACGCTTATGCTCGCCTCATAACAACACCCCACGAAGAAAGGGGTCCGTGAGCACGGGCGGTAGTCCGTGAGCAAACTCGAATCGACCGGTGCAATCCGCCCCGCGTCTGTCGGAACAACACAGGACCGGTTTTTTTTTGCACGCGCACGATAGAGTAGGTCGCGGGGGAGTAGCAAAGGGAGGAGGTGAGGTTTACTAGGCGCCCAGGACAACCTTCACCGAAATACGCGGGCTCGCGGACGATGGGCGCGCTACGTCACTCGTCCATTACCCATCCTAATGGTCATGTTCTTGGAGGACGCAGTGATGGAGCTATCAAATTGCAAACTTTCCTGACTCTAATCAAAACGTGACTTGCGAGGGGCAGGGTATGCGATCAGAGACGTTTTGTACTACAGGTACTACAAGACACCCACAAGGGTTTGATGCTTAAAACCATAGCATGGGATGCTCCTGGGAACTCCGATATTGGAATGAGTGCTCTTCCTGCTATCTGTTCACTGATTCCGATATAAAAGAATACTTGTTTGTAAATAGATTATTGGCATTGCTTTTCTATGTACAAGTGAACGAAAGTTGATTACCACATTGACCCATGAACCGTCTTTAATTGAAAACTAGAACAAACTTCAACAGGGAGAACAAGGACAATTTTTGGACATTTTTGAAAGAGGTTCTGTGTTATTTTTTTCTCACAACTTCTGTACCTAAAAATTACCTCTTTTTACTCTGCTGTATTCATAGACTTCAAGAATCTTTGTTATTAGCAATTTTTACATGGAGTTCATAACTCGTGTAGCAATAGTCGAACTTGTTGTCCCGAACACTTCTACTGGCTTTTAACTCCTTTTGAATCGCTAACCAACGGCCTGATGATCGGGCTTCAAGTTGTCGGGAGCACGGAAGTCTTTTCGGATTCTCCTATGTATGTTTCCACCGAGCACCTGTTAGAGGCGCACAGATCTAGTATCTTCAAGGTCGTCTCCTGACCTGACCTAGGCGTGAAGTTGACCGATCCCATTTCTTTTGCCCGCCACCAGCCCCTTGTGCCCCGTGGAGCCTTGCCTAATGACGTTAAAGGTCGACTGATGCATCACATGGTGCGCTCTCGCCCAAACCCTCGCCGTATCACGAGCTCGTACGGCTAGTGTTATTTACCGATAGCTTAGCCAAATCCTAAGTGTGCCATATTTATGGCTATCCCCGCGTAACGTGCAGCGGCAGCAGCATACTTCGCCCATCGCCCAACGCAACGGCACGAAGAAAAAAAAAAACGCACACAGAAGAAAAAAGGTAGTACCAATAAACAACTCAACCCCGGACGTCTCCCGGACGTCGCGCGTCGTCATCTCCGGTGGCTTCTCCAGCACAGCGACCGGGATCAGCCTCCAGGCGGGCGTGTGGGGGGGGGGAGAGGGGCGATGAAAAATGACCCCTCGCCGCAACAACATTGCACGTTCGTGCGGCGGGGGTGGGAGGCTTGTCATCATCATCCGCACCACGCCGGATCGCTTCCCCGTGCTGGGACGGTGGGTGCGCGAGTACGATTTAGTCGCTCGCGCGAAGTCACCGGAGAAAGACTTACCCAACATCGCCCCGCCTGGGTACTAGCTTAGTGTTGCAACCAGGCGTTGAATGATCGCGTACGTTTGCCGTGCGTTTTGGTCGGCAATCGAAGGCTCCGCGTCTCCAGCACTGTTCCGGTAGAGCTCGGTGCTCAGGCGACGTTCGCAGGCACTTTGTAAGTAGTTCCCGGGAGTAAATGTTTGTGCCTGTTGGCGAGTGTCGATGCGTGGTTATGTGTGCTTAAATGTGCTTGTTTTTGTGGCAAATGAGTGCAAAGTTCCCCCGCAGGACGATCCAGCCTGACAGCAGCTTCAACTACATCGCCGTCCGCTTGTCAAACAATCAAACGCACCGCTCAGCAACCGTCCAAACATTGGACGCAATCGTATCCGGGTTCCTACCGATAGCGCTTGGTCCTGGGCAGCACCTTCTAGGCTTTGAGTCAGCGCCCGGCTTATGAAGTAATCATTACCAGGTGGTATTTCGTCACCGAAATGCGAAGGCATTTGCGCAAGTTGCAAATCTTCCTCCTAGTACACCGTAGTGTCATTGTCAGGCCATTGTCACCAAGAAAGGTCGCCAAGAAAGTACCACCGTCATGTCGCGATCGATTGACCGGCAGGCTGGCTGGAATACAAAATGACTTCGATCAATCGGACCAGCGCACGAGGGTAGGGCGAGCAGCAGCTCCAGATCGAAATCACTGGATACGCGCGCCGCGTAAGAATCGTCAAGTCATGAGCGTGGCCCCGTACTGCGCTGAAGATACTGCCGTGAATTTTAATATGGTGTTTGCTTTATGCTACGCGAACCACAGGCCTCGATAGTGGGCGGCAACCTTCACCTAATTCTGCGAGTTCGCAGATGGTCAATGTCGGTTTTTAGGTTGGTTTTTCTCTCTATGTATGCAAATATATATATATCTCATCTCATGGCAAAGTCCGGCCGTTGGCAGGCGGCGGTTTCGATGCAAGGTCACAAGATCTAACTGACCTGGGTTAAGGAGGTGACAGATGGATATCAAAAGCGCAAGGCACGTGTCCACTCAGCGAAGTGTATGAAAGCTGCATGATAATCTTATCAAATTTCAAAGCTACCCTGGAAAGCGCAGTACCTTAAGGCGCTAGTACACAGTTGGCGTCCAGTAGCGTCCAAAAGCTTGTCACACTTGGATTGAGGTGCCTCGGAGGTAGCTCAACGGTAGCCCACTATCAACGCTCTTGTCTTGGGAACCGGGCAGTAATTCGTCGTCGCTTCGCTGCCACGCTTAGAATGCAGTTTGCTTTACTCCTCTACGGCAGCTGATAAACACCGGATTCCGCGCCGGAGATAAGATCCCAGCAGTTGTTTGCATGGATCAATCGTAGCGAGTAGCAGTAGGAAACAAGCAAGTCATCAACGAAATTGTAGAGCTAGGTACAAAGGTAGCCTGAAGTCCGGAGGCCAACGAGAAAAGTGAGGCGAGACTCCGTCGGCGATCCTCAAATTGTAGCGAAATTCTGTTCTCGTTCTTATATCTACCGTTCGGTGTGCCTTCTGCTCCGCCTGTAGCATCCAAGCTAGGCCTTATCTCGTGTGCTTCTCACCCAGAGCGAGCTTTGTCACCCATTCACAAGCAGCGCACCGATTTACGTTCTTCACGTATTTAGATCTCCTCGCGCGCGAGATGTAGGTGTTCCTAACACAATTCTCCTCATCCCAGGCCGTGCTTCACTAATCTACTAATCACTCTAGCATGTTCTGTCTGTTTTTTTTTTGCGATTTCTTACAAATAACACCTTTTTTTTCTCTAGTGTCACCACAACAGCGAAAACAAAAGTACATTCTTCAAAGTGCGCACCCTGTGCCGTGCATCTTCGCAAGTTCGCGTTCGCATTTTCCTATACGATACGAGTGTTTTCGCCCGGTGCACGTGGTGCAGCTTCCGGAAATGCTAATTACACACATACACACACATACACACATATATATATAACCCTACCTTTGTTGCTGTTCGTGCCACCCGCGGGTTCGCCGGCAGCTCACAAGCCGACGGCGGCACCGGATTTTATCTGGCATCAACATCATCTTCGCATCTTCATGTGCATGTGTGTTTGTTCGCGTGTGTGTGTGTGCGCGCGTGTGTGTGCATGGGTGGGGAAGCTGGGATGGGGGGCGGGCCGGTGCACCGTCCGAACAATGATATGTATACGCAGTGTGGAAAACCTCTCATGTCGCGGCAAATTGATGGAAAATTATTATGTCTTTTGTCAACTTTGTTTCATTGTCAATGTTACAATCTCTGGGAGTAGTGCCGCGTACCCCCAACCACCTGCACCCTCCCGTCACCCCGCGGTCATGAATCATACACAACACAACACAAGCTCTCGTTTTTGCGCTGTTGCCTATCGCACGTCTCCGGGAGGTTGGCTAGGGTGAAGGGAGTATTCAACCAGAAATGTCGCTTGATTTCGGTTGTCGGCCAGTGCACTTGCAAGATCCTCTGCTCACGTTGGCTACCTGACAGAGCAGCTAAGGGCGTGCGGTGCCAACCAGAAGTCGACAACCATCCAAATGCAAGACTAATTTAGAAGGCTTTTGTTACTAAAAACCTCACCGAATCACGGCCACAATCATGGTTCTATTGAAGGAAAGTAATCGTTACAAATTACGCTGCTCTTATTGTATGACTTCCGCATTGCTGGATCAAAATTATCTGTAACCTTGATAGCGAGAGAGCGAGAGAGAGAGAGAGAAAGGTATTATAAACGCTGGAAGGACATTTTTCAACACTGGTAGCTTGACCACTAGTACCTTTTCGTTTGATCATTGCACTGGTTTGCACTAATGGCCGACGCTCAATCAGCTGTCATTGTGTTTACTTAGCTTGGTGAGACAACACCACCGGAAGTGTACGATCACCGAGTGACGCTACTTCTCGCTGTCGGTGACTGGTGACAGATGGTTTGCCGTGACGTTTGAGGGCTTAAGCGCAGTGCCGCTGACAGGTGTCCGGAGTCGGAGTTGATCGCGGCGTAACCTTTCCCGCTAGTTCTCAAGTAAATCGTAACCGCTTCTGCCTTCCAGTTTAGTTCCGGCCGGTTTGGAAAGCACAGCGCGTCACTATGCACGGTGGAGGAGTGGACACCGACAAGGTACGGTTCGCCATCTGCAATGGGTTGAGTGTCTACGCAGGGCTAATTCTTGACCGCTTCACGCCTTACAGCACAATGGGGCCGATTCGGCTTCGCTGCGAGAGAAGGTGCAGCTGCGGCGGGGTGAGAAGTGGCGCATCCTGAAGAACATCATTACCGTGTCGTTTGCGTTTATGGTGCAGTTTACGGCGTTCCAGGTATGAACTGCTGCTGGGCTCGGTGTCGACGAAACGCGGCGTGTCTTTACCAATCTGTCTTTCTCACTCGCTTCCAGGGAACAGCGAACCTCCAGTCGTCGATCAATGCCAAGGATGGTCTGGGCACGGTGTCACTCGCCACCATCTACGCCGCGCTGGTCGTCTCCTGCATATTCCTTCCCACGCTCGTCATCCGCAAGCTCACGGTCAAGTGGACGCTGTGCGTCAGCATGCTCTGCTACGCCCCGTACATTGCCTCGCAGTTTTACCCGGAGTTCTATACGCTGGTGCCGGCCGGCATACTGCTCGGCATGGGCGCCGCCCCGATGTGGGCCAGTAAGGCGACATACCTGACGCAGCTGGGGCAGGTATACGCGAAACTCACGGACCAATCGATCGAGGCCATCATCGTGCGCTTCTTCGGGTTCTTCTTCCTAGCCTGGCAAACAGCGGAGCTGTGGGGCAACCTGATCTCCAGTCTTGGTGAGTACGCGACGACCACCTTCATGCCGTGCCTTTTCAACCTCGACTTACCCTTCGCTTCCTGTCCGCAGTGCTCTCGAGTGGGGCACACGGGGCGGCACCTGCCCTCGACGAGAATGGCACCGTCATTGCCCACCACGACTACGCAAACCTGGACAGCTGCGGTGCGAACTTCTGCGTCGACCAGACGTCCGACAACGCGAACCTGCAGCGGCCACCAGATTCGGAAATTTTCGAGATCTCAGCCATCTACCTGTCGTGTATCGTGGCAGCGGTGCTCATCATCGCACTGTTTTTGGACCCCTTGTCAAGGTAAGGGGTCAGGTTGGCAGCGTTTCAAAGTCCCATTAGGCTGATCGAAGTTCTTGTTGCTTTATCGGTATATCCGTAGATACGGCGAACGGCGTCGTGGTTCGATCTCGGCCACGGAAATCTCGGGCATGCAGCTGCTCTCCGCCACGTTCAAGCAGCTGAAGAAGGCGAACCAGCAGTTGCTGATTCTGATCACCGTTTTTATCGGCATGGAGCAGGCGTTCATCGGGGCGGACTTTACGCAGGCGTACGTGTCGTGCGCGTTGGGCATCCATCAGATCGGCTACGTTATGATCTGCTTCGGCGTTGTCAACGCGATCTGCTCGATCGTGTTTGGATCTGCAATGAAGTATATCGGACGTGTGGCTATCATTATTCTGGGTAAGTGTCTGCGGCTGCTCTCGTTGGACGCTGCTGACGTGTATGTTCTCCTCCAGGAGCGATCGTTCACGGTGGATGCATCATTTATCTGTTGTACTGGCGACCGCACCCGGAACATCCGTTGGTGTTCTTCATACTGTCCGGCCTTTGGGGCATTGGAGATGCCGTATGGCAGACGCAGATTAATGGTAAGTCGAGCATGCCGTCCCAAATGGAGCGTGCAGTTAACGCGTGCGTCTCTCTTCGCAGGCATCTACGGGGCGTTGTTCCGTCGTAACAAGGAGGCAGCGTTTTCCAACTATCGACTGTGGGAGTCGGTTGGATTCGTCATTGCCTACGCATACTCAACGCAACTGTGCGCCCGTATGAAGCTGTACTTGCTGTTCGGTGTGCTTGTCTGTGGAATGATCGGTTATACGATTGTGGAAATACGTCAGCTGAAGAAGGTAAGACAATGTGGGTATGGTTTTCCGCGATCGCATATATTAACACGCTCCTCCCTTGAACGATGTTTTTTTGAAGGAGAAACGTTTGAAGAAGCTGGAAGAGATTCCCAAGCAGCAGCAAACGGATGCCGACCGGAAAGCGATCGAGGAAGACGACGAAAAGGACGAGCTGGAGGAGGACATCGTCGTGACGCATCTATGATCGAACGGCAAAGGCAGCAGATCGAACACCTTGTTTCACGTCTCTAGCTCATCTGAATTGTTACTGTTGCATTACAACAGCTTGTTACCACTGAATGAAGGAATGTATAGAATGTTCGCGTAAACGGCAGCTACCGTTGCATGTTCCGATGTCGGTTAAGCCTGGCAGCACCCAATCACCCCTATCAACCCAAGTGCTTTACCGTACGTGTCGAGTGATTTCCTCCCCTTAGATAAATAACAACAGAAACGTTTCACATAAAATGGTTAAAGATATAGCATATTTGTGCTACATGTACAATTACGTGTAGCTAGCAGCAACCGCTCACTGTACAATTCTATGAAATAAGATCGTATATCAGCGACGTTCATATCTTCGGTGTTCCTCGTGCTAGTGTAAAGCTGAGCAAGGTTTGCTAGCCGAACATCTGGAAAACACGCCGGTAGTATGATGTGTGAATTGTAAAACATTTTCCGTTAAATACATACGATGTCAATGATGTACCATTTACGCGTTTTGTTGTTAACTCCTTCCGACATCTTCCTTCAACCTATTATTTAGAATTACTCTAGCACGTGCTATTTGTTTTTGTTGTTATTGTTAAATAAAATTGAAAAAAAATCACCTGCTTGTATATCCATTTTGCAAAACAAAACGTTTTCTAAAGCTTACACTATATCCAGCTTATTGTTGCTTGACAACAATCGATTCCACTCGAATGCACATAGCGTACCAAATTTGGTATATCACTGTATTTAAAAATTCGTTTTAATTATTACCGCCTGCATGTATGCAACCGCGGTACAAACCAGTGTAGACAGTCATCCTTGTAGTAGGTAAATAAAATCAATTTACATTTTAATTTTGTATAAGCCATGAACTCTTCGTTTCATCGCGATCTATAGCTACGGTAAGATGTATCGTAGCACTTTTTGCCAACAATGTTTGCATTATGTAAATAAATTCTTTAAATTTTATACCGACACGAGCGGTTTAACGAAAATTTTAATTATTTTAAATAGAACCTTGTAACCTAGCGTCTGCTTTTATTTAGAATATACCATGGCTTACGATACGTAATAAAATTGAGTTATCCCTACAAAATCCTGTTTATCGAATCGGTAGGGAATTTATTGTACAGTGATTGATAATATAAAGTAGATGCATGAATATAAACAAACTTTGCCGTTTGACAGCTGAATTTTAAAAATATGGGTGTTTGGCAACCGTGCTCCAATTGCGTGAGTGTGTCTGTGGGAGCAATTACACAGCATTCTTACGAAGCGTCTTCCGCTATCGCTGTCATGCTCTATCTCTCTCTCTCTAGCTCGCTCTAACAGCCGCATACTCGGCCTACTGAATCTCACATCGAATGATCTCCATGCGACAGTGTGTAGGATGTACACCGCCTCCATTTTGTATTTTCAACGGTTTTTCTTCCGACGTGTACAACAGTCGCTCATTTCGTCTCTGCAGCAGCTACCGTCACCGTGTCTGATTAGGTGTGTGCCTGGTGCCTGGAGTGAGTCAAATAAAATTGGTCAACTAAAAGTGGTGCGCAGCGTAGTGAAACTAATTCCAACACCATGAACAACAACTCGGCGCCGAGCCGTGGATCCTGCCGGCAGGATTCGAGCCGATCGCGTAGCTTCGGCGAGGGCTGTCGCGAAACGCCCGACATCGACGATAAGTTCCTCGAGCGCATAGGATTGTTCCGGAAGCACACGTCACCGGACGCGTCATGCCTGTTCCGGGTCGTGTCGGAGCAGCGGTACGATGCGCAGCTCCACCACGAACGCGTGCGAAACGAGTGTGTGGCCTACATGCGGGAGAATAGGAGTCTTTTCGAAAAGGTACGCGTTGCGACCTAACCTCAACCTCAACTTCATCCTCAACCTCAACATCAAAATGGTGGCTTATTTGCAGGAAATTAAATGGGATTTCGATTTGTATATGAAAAAAATGCTGCAGCCGGATACGTACGGGACGCTGTTGGAGCTGAAAGCGTTGGCTCTGCGCCATAAGTAAGAAATTTCGTGCCATGTATATGCGCTTTTAGTGTTCCGGTTCTCGCTCTCCTTCTCTCTCACATTTCTCTTGCTATCTTTCTCTCCCTTTCCCGCTCTAACTCTATATGCATCCTCATATACTTTATAGAGCGAACGTGAAGCTGTATAAGCCGTACAGCGATGGCATCTGGACGGTGCTAAATTCCGAGCACAATCGCGTTTGGGGAATGTTCGTTGACAACGAAAATCATTTTGATTCGGTTTATTCCTTAGGCTACATTAAAATCGCAGCGCTCTGTCAGGGTATGTTTAGTGCAGTGTTGCCTCTGATTGCAAACGATGATTCCTGTTTTGAACCATCCCTCAGCGATCGCGTATAATGTGCTGTACAAGAACGTCATGCGTCTGCCGGATGTAGAGTATGCCGTCGAGCGCATGCTACACGATCCGGAAGGGAATAGCATGAAGTACAGCAACGAACAGGGCGGTTTGTTTGCGAACCTGACCAACGGACGGCTGATTGAGTTGAATCAGGATGCTGACGGTACGAACTGCGTTCTGAAATACTCGCACCTCTGCCACTTCCACAACCCGGACGACTTCGAAGAGATTCAGCGTTTCTTTGATGTGTACGGCTTGGAGGAGGGGTGCCGAAAGTACATCGGCGAGAACTTCCGTGAGGGATTACGCAAGACCGACCCGCTCCTGCCGAACCCGTTCGTATCGTGCGTCCGTCAGCTGCTGGATATGAACATTACGCCCATACCGTACAAGGTAGCGAAGGCGCTCGCGCCGTACATCTATCGGAACGTGGAGTTCGATGTGTGGATGGAAGAGAGCATCGACAACCGTGAGGTAAGGGCGTACAGGAATGCGCTAGAGTCCTGCGTGATATGATATGTTTCTGTTTCTACTTTCCCCACCAGCCGGAGACGCCATTTACACGCAGCTATGGGTTCGGCGTGAAAGCTCTGCGACACCCTCTCTCACCAGAGGGGAAGTTTGTCCACCCAGATGTGGTAATGATTCGCTGTAAGTTTCCCCGTAAATGCACTGTTGGGTTTAGGAATGGGGAAAGCAGGGGGGAGGGGGGAGGGATGCCAGGCCAAATGGAAATGAAAATAATTTGCATAGTTTTGAGTGCCATTTATATTCTTACAGATTTGGTGTATCTGAAGCGAATGCAAGAGGTACACAATCCTCCATGCTATATGAACGCACCACAACACAACGAGCAACAAGCACAAACCGTACCGGCTAACTACGCAACACCCACCGAACCGATACCGCTCGTGACGGTAGAAAGAAATGGGGGCAGTTCCTTTGAGGCACAATCGGCCACATTTCCGGAATCGATGCCTTTGCCGGGGGGTGGATTGTGTTACAATTTTCTGCCAAGAACCACCCAGCAGCCAGTATGTACAAATGTCGAGTATTGCTTGTTTGTTTGTTTGTGTTGTGTAACACTGCCCGTGTTTTTTTACTCTTTCCTTCTACCACCCGCGTAGCTCTATCCATCTGCGTTGCGGAACCCGATTATGGTAGCGGAAGTACCGACATTTAATGAACCTGCCCCACCGACACCGGAACTGGTACCGCAGCAGGACAATATCCCCATGGGTGCAGCACAGCACCTGTGTATGTCACCACCGCACCGTGAACCGCCGTACTACCATCACCAGCCAGGTACTGGCGGAATAACCAATCCACCACCGCACCAGTATCAACAGCCGGATGGCATCGAGATGGTGAATAATGCGATGTCGCAGGTCCATCTGCAGCCCCCGCACTACCAACAGGTCCACAATCCTCAGAATTACGCGATGGGGATCCACCATACACCGCAGCCGCATCACTCAACACTCAACCCGTACGCACCACCGTTCCAGCTCGGTTCCTACCGTCGCTTCCCTTATCCACCGCCGACAATGTTGCCGCCGCCATACTTAGGCAACAACCACGGATTCGCTAATGGTTCACCGAAGTGATTTTTTTTTCGATACGATCAATGCATTATGCTCTGCTGAAGCATATTGTTTACATCGTTTTTTTTTTGTCATTTCAAAAATTCTTACTATCTTTACTAAGACGCGTTAATTTAACAATTCTAAATCGATTTAACTAAATCGAGTTAAAGATGTTTATGCGCTGAGCGTAACGGCGAGTTACTTAAGTATTAATTTTAAACTGTATTGAATTTCCTTTTTTTTTACTCTTTGAAAACAAAACGTACGCGTGAGTGTTCCTATCTATTTAACTAACTTTTCATAAAATATAACTCGGAAAATGCAAAAAAAAATTTTTGCTCGAACCGGCAACCCATGGAGTGTTATGCTTTTCTTTTATCTGATCTACTACGAAAAACACGAATTTCTTCTGGGAGTGGGGCCACATTTCAGGATGGTTGCGAACCTCGAGCGAAAAACTGTGAAAAAATATCTCGTGTGCATATCCCATAATACAGCAGTTCAGTGTTAACACTACACAGATTTATTTTCTTTATTATAACGATAACAAAAAGTTTAATAAATACAGCAGCTTCGTAGGTAGAGGCCAGTTTGCTCTACTCATCTCCAATCTACTCGTCGTCGCGTGTTGTCCAGCCCTGGTGCGAAGGAGAAAGATGAAAAAAAAAAAAAACAAATCAACATCGCAAGAGTGTGAAGAGGAAGGCTGGGGCGACGTACCTGGACGGAGTTGTACGTATACTGGTGCCAGTGGTTAGTGTTGTCCTGCACGAGCAGAGTGCCGCCGTCGAGTGTGGTTGCCATCCCGGCAATCGGTGCCGCTAGACCTATCGTTTGGAAATGGCGCAGCGTTGCCCTGTCGAGCCGGTAGATCCGGACACTGGTGGTGGATGTGGGGGTATCGCCGTGAACGGCACTGGCTAACATCGTTTCGTCGGCCGTTGGACGCAACAGTGACACGAATCGGCCGGTAGTACCGGGTGACGGTAAGCGCACCGGCGTTAGGTGGCCGCGTGCCACATCGTACTGGTAGGCGGTTGTGGAGGTATCCTGGGCAAGCACCACCAGCAGCAACGCCGTGCGGTTGAGTACGGCAGCACCGGTGACCTTGAAACATCCGGCCGAACGCATTAGCTCGTGCAGACGCTGCTCACTGGTACGGTTCGACGGTTGTCGGTGGAGCTCCACCACCAGCGACCGATGATCCGGTGAGCACTGCAGCTGAATCCGGGTGTCTCCTAGCGTGAGCGGTCCATCGGCGGGGGCAGCACGCGAACGTGCCGGTTCGGGCGTGCGGGCGCGCACCGCCAACCGTGGATGCTGCATCGCCGTCGGATGCAGCTCCGGTGGAAGGAGAACGGTCTGCTTGTCGTCTGCCAACCGCACCGAAGACGTCGGCCCATGGTACAGTGTGCGGGTGTAGAGCCCGCCAACCACCACCGGACGGTTAAAAATAGCCGCATCGAGATGGTGCACTGCCTCCGGGGAAAGGGCAGACCGTCGGATCTGTGCCAACCGCCGCCCGTTCAGCAGTTGCAGCGACAGCGGCCCGTCGATGTGGAGCGCGCGGAATGCTTTCGCACCCGGGATCGTCTGGTGCGTTGCGTTGGTGGTGGTGCGAAGCACACATTCCCCGATCGGGATGCCGTTCACGTGTGGGATGATCGTTTCCGCGCCGGCCAGCTGCAGCTCGGTCACGGTGAGCGTGCCGGGAAAGTCTTGGATGTGACGCAGCTTCCCCTGGTGGTTCGCGGACGGGCGACGTTTGGCGAACGCGTGGAAGAAACCGTCCAGCGGGACGTGGTTCAGGTTGTCGGCGGTTAGGAGTGCGCTTACCGCGATCGGTTGGGCGAAGTGCAGTGTTAGTGGGCACGGGTTGACCGTGCAGTGTGCGAGCCGCGCCCAGAAGGTCGTCCCGGTGGGGGTGGGTATGAGGGTAACGTTGCGTGCGGTCGCTGGCAGTCCGGCTGCGCATCGTTTTTCGCCCACGATCGGTGCGTGGTGGCGATTGTGGGCGGCACCGAGGAGGTACAGATCGGCACCCGGTCCGAGACGTTCCGCGATGTTTACCCCGTTGACGGTGCGTGTGTGTAGGTGTCCCGCGTCGGCTATGTGAAGATTTCCACCGACTGGCACCGTTTCCACACCGGTTAGAACCTGCTCGTGCTCGAAAACGGCAACGGCCGATGCGGCCGCACCCCTTCGCAGGCAGTGACGAGCGATTCGTTCGACGCGTTTCATAGCACCGGTGGCTGTTGCCGTGGTGCCGTTGCCAAAGTGGACACTCTCGCCGGCAAAAACGACACCGCCGGCCACGATCCGGGTGCGGTCGAGCGACGGTGCAAGGAGCAGCTGGTGCAGCGGGTGACCCGGATCGCGCACCTGCCCGTGGATGCTTCCGTGGCACCGCAAGCGCGATACATCGTGTGCTACGCGCACTTTGTTCGGCTCCAGTATCCAATCCGGACGCTTCGGAAGCTGCAGCGCGGTTACGAGCAGACGATCGATCAGTAGCTCACCCTGCAGGACGAGCGTTTCCTCCGTGCGGACCGCCAATCGTGCCAACGGGACACGGTTCAGCAGTTTCGCGGTTAGAAAACCAGTGGTCACGCTTCCGAACTTCCACCGGGCGTCGATTGTTTGGGGAAGCGCATCCGGCCCGCGCGTAACAATCCTTCCCAGCTGGTCCGTCCCGTGATCGTTGATCCGGCCGACCGAGAGCTGCCTCGGTACGCTCATCGCACCCAGCACCCGCTTGTAACCCGCGATGGGGCGCCCGGTCGTGAATTTGTGCACCGTATCCTGCAGCAACCGCTGCACGGGACAGAAATTGATCGTCCCGATCGAGGCAACCGCGATTTGCTGCGTCCGCCCGGTGGTGATAATCTTCGCAAAGGATGGAACGTGGCCGGTTCCCACCGAGCCCCGCTTCGCCCCACCGTTACCGGTAAATCGATGCAAAACGTCAACAAACGATAGACCCGCCACCTGGCGGACGCTAGCGGTAGTAGCGTTTACACCCAGCAACCTCAAGGTGCGGCAGCGTCGGCGCGGTGGTTTGGTGATTTCCGTCAGCTCGTATGCCGTCCGGCCGTTAAAAACACCGGCGTGCAGTTGGCCACGTACGTGCAGCAGGCTGTGGTGCAGCTCGGTGCGCCCCTGCAGTGCTTTCGGTGCGCCCACACCGTACGGAGTATCCTTGCGCCACAATTCCTCCGGCGATAGGGTACCGTCGAGGGAATGCGTGTACAGATTGGCCACCCGTAGCGTGCCGGTGAAGTGTTTCACGTCACATACGCGCACACTGCAAAAGGGAGGGAAAAAAGCACAATAGCACCAGGTAAGCATATTAGTATCATTATTCGAATGGGATTTAAAAAAAAAACACTACTTTTCTAACGCATCTAATGAGAAATGCTGTGAAATTAAAGTGTTATCCATAATGTTCCATAGTGCTATCGTTCGGATTTGGGATCGAGAGATGTTTTTCAATATGAATGGTTCATCATACTTCACGTATATCATGCTCACACCGTTGTCGTAACGTATGTCAAGTTGTGTCACTAACTTTAAGAAAATAATTCAGAATATCACAGTATAGTAAACAAGTTAACGACTCTTATAGAGAAGCTTACTGTGCTTTGAGATCGACACGGTCCTGCTGGAGTGTGTGCAACCGTTTCGCAATCCGGGTCGGCCGAATATGTCCCTGCACGGTGACGTCCTGCATGTAGAGACTGTTCTGCCAGTTGCGATGGACCAAACTGAACTGCCATACGGCCACACCGTTCAGTGTGTTGGCGAAGAGGTACTGGAACTGTGCCGTGCCGTAAGTTACCGGATCGTTGAGTATCTGCGAGCGTGGAAAAGAGTCGTTTTTTTGTAGCGAAGGAGCGACAGAAGCTTAAAAACTCGGGCAGTCTACCTGACGTTCCGTGCGCAGCAGATAACGATGGTACGGTTTGCTCGACACGGACTCGCCCATGATCGTTACGTTGGGGGCGTGTATGTGGGCCACCTTTAGCCGCAGCGAGCCGTTCAGCAGCACCTTGCCCGTGTACAGCTGCCGGAAGTCACCCGGCCGGGTGCCGATGTGCGGTGCAAACTGTTGCTGCTCGTGGTTCGCGATCAGATCACCGAGGATGACGGTTTTCTCCGCCCGTACCGGTGCTGGTGGAGGCATGCGGCGCGGTTACGACTTTTGCTTACAATTGAAACGAACCCACCTTACCTTTCACCAGGAGATTCGTAGCGGCGGTGGTAGCGTAGTTGGTCAGCTGTTCCCCGTTCACTCGCTGCACCTGGAGACTGTGCGTGAAGCCCTTGCTGACGAAGATAGGTCCGGCGATGGTTTGGTTGGAGAGTCGATCCAGCAGCTCCTCCTTAGCGACCTCGTTCAGCGTCCGCTGGAACTGCAGATTTTTTACGCACACCGGCCCGGCCAACATTACGTTACCTGTCGGAAAGTGACACGTTTGTAACAGAGCGGTTTGTCTAGTCTTTTTGAGATCGCTCGAACCGTACCCTTCACGTGCATCGTGCGTTCATAGCTGGAGGCCAGCTGGCGCAACCGAACGCCGTTGATTGTATCGCGCACCACAAGATTCCGCGTCCGGCACAGATCCGTCTTGATCGTAACGCCATCGTTGGCGTACTTCAGCCCGGATTCTATAATTTGCGTCGATAGCGGCTGCCCGTTCAGGTGTTGCGCGTGCAGCCGGAAGGATTTCACGTTCCGGAACACCTTGTGGCCCCCGTACCCGTGCTTCGCACCGTCCTCCAGCACCTTCCGGCTCGGGACGGCGATGTTGTTGATGTGCCCGTGCTCGACCCGGACCGTGTCCGCGTTCAGTTCGTCCACCTGCATCGTTCCCTTCACAACGTTCATTTTGGAGCGTTGCAAAAATCCTGCGAATGAGTACAACCCAACATGTTGGTGAAAACCGCACTGTGCAGCGTGCTGGATCGCACTTACGCTTGCTCAGCGTGGAGTCCGAAACGATTTCCTTCGCGTTTACGACGCGATACCGGCGGTGGGTCGAACGCGCCTGTCTCACTGTCCGATTGGAGCCACTTTCGCTACCGTCCAGCGCTTTGATGGCTCGGATCTTCGTGCAGCGTGTCCGCACGTTGCCGGTGACGTGCAGATCGCCCCGGATCTCGGTCCGGGCACGGTTCAGCAGCAGCACCTGGTTGAGATCGGTTGCGACGTGGTAGTGCCGTACGAGCAGCGATTGACCGTTTAATGCGGTGCGTGACGGTGGCAGGACGTTCGGGTCGTCGTGTGGCAGCAGAACATGGTTCACCTGTACCGTCGGGTGGAGCAGGGTCCGAGTTCCTGGCGCATCCTGCACGATCGAGTCGAGCACGAGGTTTTTGTGCGCCAGCTGTAGCCGGATGAGATCGATCCATTTCTTGCGCTCGTTTAGCTCCTGTTTCAACCGGTACAGACAGGTGTTGAGCGTCCGAAAGCCCTGCTCCTGAGCGGACTCTGCAGAGTGGTGTGTGAGAGAAAAATAAAGAGCGAGAGAGAGAGAGAGAGAGAGAGTTGGAGATGTCTCCATCGCACGCACACATCTAGTACCTACCTGACGCTGTGCGGGCGGTACTCCCGATGGTAAGCTTGTAGATGTGCAACGCAGTTGCGGTAGTGTTGGGTGCGGCCGTCTCCGGGCAGTAGAATTCGGATGCTAGTGTAAGTTCCTCGCTGCTAGAGGAGCGCAACCCGTACAGCCGTTTCATTCTGTCTCCAGCGCGGCCCGGTTTCAGCTGCGTCTTAGATTCGGAAGCGTTCGCTCCCTGCACGGTGAAGGAAGCTTCAACGCGCAGTAGTGACTGCCTGTCACTGCCGTACAATCGAACTGTGTCGTCAAACGCCACCGCCAGCGTACTATCCCAGTGCGTGTAGGTCGTGATCTGTTGTGGATGGTACGGAAGATTGCGCATACGCACAAACTTGGCCTCAGAGCTCCACTGGTACAGGTAGGACTTGTCTGCGGGAAGGTTGTCAGTAGTAGTGAGTGCCTCATACGCGGGAACCAATCCACTCAGTTACCTTTGCTGACGTGCCGGATCAGGTACAGCTCACCGTCGAGTGCGAATGATGGTAGTGTGCTGTACAGGAAGAACATTTCCTGCACCTTCACCGGTCGTTCGGCACTATCGAGCAACAGGACGTGGTTCAGCGAGCGCTCCGGCATTGGTGAGTAGTCCAGCGCCAGCAGCAAGAGCGTGCTGGGACAATGACACCGTACGTCATCGATCGAGGGCATCTCTTTCGTACTCTCCAGCGAAAAGTACGACTGCTGCCATCGATAGACACTGTGCCGCAATGGGGGAGAACAAAAAACAAAACAAAACAAAAAAGAAATTGTTATACAGCTGTCACTATCAATTGTGCAGCTCATCCGCTCGAACCGTACCGTATCTTGCCTGTGGTGGTGTAGGTGACGATCGTCACCAGATAAATATTTCCATTGCACTCCAGCAACCGCGCCTTCGAGAAGCTCCCGGTGTACTTAATGCGCTGTATTGGCTGAGCGGTGACGGGCGTCCCTGTCGAAGGGTTGCGAACTGCCAGGAACACATTGTGCCACTGGTCGGTGGTTACGACGAACAGCACGTGATCGGTGCCGCCGAGTTGAATGTCAAGGACCTGAGAGAAGGTGTCGTAACAGCGTTATTTCTGCGTACTCCTTTTTAGAGAGCGCGATACACGCCGAGCAGCTTTGCTAAGCATGCCGGCACGTTGGGATAACCTCAACAAGTGCACCAATATGTGCTCGCCTTACCTGCAGCATTCGCGCTTCCTCGTATCGCGTCGGTAGCGTGCTGACAAGCGATTTTACAAAGCCGTTCTTTTCCTCGCTCTCCATTCGATACAGTCCTACGCCATCGAGCAGGTATAGCTGCTGGCTGGTGGAAGAACGAACGAACACGAACGGTTTCTCCGACCCACAGGGCAACCGAAACAGGCTGGCTGCTTCCGGCCGGTCAATGACCCTCGGCTGGGGAATGATGGTAGAGGCGACACTGGGGCGCACCTCCACCGGGACTGGATGCGCTGCAACCCAACGAGAGTGAAGGACGCGCGTTAGTCCTCGGTCGTCCAGAGCGTTCCCACGAACCACTTACCAGGCACCATTACAGCGTTTATTGTCTGTAGGTTAATACAGCTGAGCAGTAAAACAGTACACGAAACGTAGCGACGCCACACCGTAAAGCCTCGCTGGGAGGACATTTTGTAAAGCCGCACTTTGAAGGACACACGGGCGTATGCATCACACACCGCCGGCCGGCACGAGACGAATGAAGAGTGTCGAGTAGTAATCGGCGCCGTAATGGTGGATTTTAGTGACTACGAGTATCTGCTGGATCTTCCAGAGGAGCGAAAAGGATATAACATCTCCAATTCGTCTCTTTTTTCATCCTCTCCCGCTATGCCGATACGCAGGAGAGACGAAGAAGCTGCCAGTAATTACAACTACTATAGTAGTGCGGGGTAATAACCTAGACCAGTGGTTGGCAAACTATCATTTTATAGTAGTAAAATAGTCGGATTGCTTGAAAAGGTTTCGTTTTCCGAAATTTTTATTCACGACAATTTGATTTACGGTACAATCAAATAAATGGTTGAATAATCTATAGTTAAATTATAACAATTTATACACATAATTTATCATTTTGATGCAATTTTAATATGTTTAAATTTTTATTGAAAATATGTATTGAATATTCGAACATTTTTCTTACGTGATTTTTTTATGCATTACATTGCAAACGAAAATGGAAACGCTTCATGAATCCAGTTGGAATCGTCGCAGCGCCGGAAAGTATGCAATCTGTGCGTACGCTGAATTGTTTGCGATATTTTGCTGGCTGCTGTCATCCGGTCGGAGCTTTATTGTCATTATTCCAAGGTCATTATTTGCTATATGTGGAGACGCCTAGTAGTTTACCGCCATACGCGAAATGGTTTATCTTTACGTTTGGATCCGTTTTGTCCTTTAAATGTTGTGCCATGCATCTAGGAGAGATGGAAGCAAGTCTCCAATCCAAAATGATCGTTTCCCGGTATGTTACATTCCTGAAAGCTTACCGATCATCCCGAGCAGACAAATATTGCCGCGTGCGAAAAGTTAGCCCAGTGCAAAAGGGGCGCCCCAGTGACGCATACGCTCGTCGGCCAACCGAAACTGATCGTCTCCGTCCCAGGCCACAGTCACCCGAAGGCAGTGCTGAAAAGAAAGAAAAAAGGGACGCGTACCATACCAGCGCGCGTATGAGAAATTGAATGAAAACCAGGCGTCCCGCGCACACACACATGAAGGCACGAACGCGATTGCCTGCGCCGGTGCCTTAACGGTGCCGAACGTTCCTAAATAAATCAACTTAGATAAAAATCAACAGCTCCGCGGTATTTATATAGATCGTGGAGAACCATGACCATTCCGGGGCCGGACGAAACTGGCGGAGAAAGACGTTTGAAAGGCAAATAAGCTCATCTCATACAACCCGGCAGTGAGGGAGCGGTAAAGAGAAAAAAAGAGAGAGAAAGAAAGAGAGAGAGAGAGAGAAAGAGAGACACACAGAGAGATCGAGAAAGAGCGAGGGAAAAAGTAACCAAAAGCTTAAAAACAAAAGTCTAACCAAGTGCAGAAGACAACAATAACTTTATGAAGGAAACAATAAAACCGTGAAGGTTGAAAGGTGCTTCTCTTTCTCTCGCTCTCTCTTTCTCTCTCTCTCTCTTTCTCTTTCATCCCCGCTCTCGAAACGATAGGTTACCACACGGGTTGTAAAACTCGCGTCCAAACACACGCGTCGCTGGGTGTAAAGGCAAATATTATCCGAAAGTGATCCCTGCAACATGAGGCCAAGTGCAGCGCAAGCCAACCGGAAGTGAGCACGTCGGCCGGGTTAGCGTTGGGAATGCGAGTGCCCAGTTGAAAATGCCCGATCTGTGTGGCTGGGAATGCTGGGAAGTCCATCCACACCGGACGGGCCCCGAAGTTTCTCGCCTTCCCCCCCCCCCCCTTCCCCTCTCCCTCGGCGGGACAAAGTGAGTGTTTTTGTGTTCATCTCTCTATTGAGTTGGTAAATCTTCCCATGGTACATTGATCAAACACAGACGAGCGGGACGTGTGACTTCGTTCTCCGTCGCTGGCAGTTGTTTGTTTGCACGTGCCGGACACTGCAACGTCCGCTCCAAACCACCAGCAATTGCGAGCTTCTGAACTTCTGGACCAGTTGAGCGGAGCAGCGAGGGTGCCCAGTTTCGAGCGTTAATAGCGTTGTTATTTTCGTGGCTCTGACGAACACTTTCAGGTCAGATCGCATTTCACTTTCTGACAGCTCCATCATGTCCGCATCATACCCGTTTGATTGATCGATCGATCGTTGTCAACACAGTTCGGACAGATAAAAACAAAGAAAAAAAAAAAAACACTGAACACTGTTCTGCGTTTGTTTTACTTTTTTCCACACAGTTTCGACACAGTTTTCGCCTTTATTCAATCGGTCGGTGTACCGCCGGCTTACCGTCTAAAATGTAACGCTTCCTACTACTAAATGACGCAAGGATGCACGTGAGTTTTGCCTTTGTACATAGGAACGATAGGAATAACTTACTTACGCGGTATGGGCTACAGTAGAGCGGGCGAACAATTAATTACAATAATAAATAGTTGGCTGGGCTAATAAAATACTACGCACTAAGCGGGCGCCGACAGTGTCCGTTGTGACGTGGCCATTCGAATAAAAAAAAATAATAATAATAATAATAATAAAATAAAATACCCCGACGAGGCACGTTGGGCCTCACCGGCTCGGTCGCTTAGCCTAAATCGTACGCGCCTAAGCCTAGTCCGCGCACATAATACTGCGTGCGTATTTTGGTTTTCTTTTTGTCTGTTTGATTTCGATCCTTACGAACCGGCGAGCGGCCGGTTTGTTTTGCTCACTTGCTTCCCTGACCGTGCCGTACAGTGACGGACAGAAACGGTGCGAGCAAGCGCCACCTTTCAATGTGTGTGTGTGTGTTTTTTCTTCTTCTTCTTCTTCCTTTTTCGCTCGCAAACCAATAGAGGCGCAAATGGCATCAAGAGCGGGCAGATCATAGTGCGACAGACGGTGGCACCGTGGTGCGGTCAATCCATCCGTCACTGTCACTGCGCATCTCTTTCGCACATACTCGCACACACTATCACAGCGCCCAACCGGACCGGATGATATGGTGTGCGAAGAAGGGAAAAAAAAATAAAATCGGGACCGTGAGAAATCGTTACGCCTAGCGAGAGCAAGAGATGATCACAGCGCTGGTACGTGCTTCGTTTTGCAGCTAGAGCTAGAGAACTACCTAAATGCCACACGCACAGCGATCGCCCGGAATGTACCATGCTGGTGTGCGTGCGCGCGCGTGTGTATTGTTTCTGTGCACAGTAACGAGCAAGTAAAACGCCCAAAACACGATGGAAACGTATGCAGCAACTTAACCTAAAATTGTGTTCCTACCGAAGCGGTCACTAACTAAGCTAAACTGGGATAAGTACTTGTACGCCGATGTTGAGTGGTGTTTTGGAGAGCAGTGAGGAAACCCGCACCGCACCGTGTCGAGATCGTGTTAACGTTTGCGCCTGCAACGGTAAGGATGTGCATCCCCGTCCGGGCCCACCGCTTCGGCGTGACGGCCGTCCGTCAATAAATAGTGTATAAATAGGTGCCGCGTCCACCGTGCAGCCTGTCCCCGCAGACGAGCAGACCGTCGTACGAACGTAACATGTACAGGTATTTCTTGGGGGGAGAGCACGCGGCGCGCACCGCTTAACTTAAGTCCGTGTTGGGCAAGAGAGACCGCACCGCTACTAGGTGCCTACCGTTCACTAAAGACTACTTTGCCACTAAAACCTACTCATCCAACCTGCTTGCTGCTGCGGCACCGGCGGGGCATGCCGGATGCTTGCGGAATGGCCCCACGGAGTCACAGTCGGCAGCCAACGGCACCGGATCCCGCACTGTTTGTGAGTCCTGTAGGCGCTCGGCGGAAGGCACTGGCGGTTGCGCCATGCACCCCTTTAACCGTGACTGCTGCGCGTGTGAGTCTTCGGTGTCCGCGTGCTCTTCCGGCCCTGGTTAGGCTGTTTGCTGGTCTGCTGCTTCGTCGGCTTCGGGCGGTTATTGTGGCCTGTCGGGCGGCTGTGTTGCCGCTGCTGCTGCTGCTGCTGCTGCTGCTGCTTGCGCTTGGACTTACTGTGCTGCGTCAGCTGATGCTGCTGCTGCTGCTGCTGCCGCTGCTTCTTCTTGTTGTCCGGTTTGCAGTTTTTGATGCTCTTGCCGCAGTACGGGCACTGGTCGCACTTCATCATGTTGCCCCCCTTCGGGTGCTGGTCACTGTTCGCCCGGAGCCGCTGCAGATGCTTCCGCATGTTGGACAGGAAGCACTCCAACCGGCACGTGATGTACCAGATGTCGATCTCGATCTCGCTCGCATCCTTGATGTTGAATTTGATCACGTCCGCCATGTGGTTGGGGTCGATCTGCTTGCCGTTGCGCTTCGTCACCGGCCGGTACTCCTGCACCACGCACAGCAGCTCCTGGTTGGCGATGCTCACGCTATCCAGCGCGCTTAGCTCCTCCGGCAGTAGCGTGGTGCTTTCGGAGTGATTGTTGTGGAACAGCAACACCAGCTTCAGCGACGCCGAGTAGATGGAGAGCCGACGTTCCCAGTTGGAATCGTTCCGCTAAAGGGAGAGAGACAAGAAACGGTTGCGGAAAAGGTTGGATTTAGTAATGCGATTTCTTTACTGCAGCCGTCCAGCTGTGGTTATAACAATTGCTGTCGAGGAGATTTGAGAGTTGTTACAGGTAAGAATTACTTTCTGAAGACGTTGCGAGAGACCCAGGTGATCTAGGAATACTAGATTATCTAAAAGATCTCAGAAAATTTCGAACATCCAGAAGAAGCGAACGATCTAAAAAATTCAGAACGTCCAGAAGAAGTTGATATCGGATTCACGAATGACAGTTTCATGTGACTTCAATTTACCAGCGATCATTTCCTAACATCCCTAAATAACTTTGAAATCGCTGCGCTCTGAAGACCCACACGACTCAAATAAAATTGATAAAACACCTAGAAAGTCTGTAAGAGGAGAAGCTAGAAGCTCTAGATCTGTCTCTAAATCTATGATCCAAAAGATCTAGAAGATCTAGAACATCCGGAAGATGCGAAAGATCTAAAAGATTCAGAACTTCCAGAAGAAGTTGGTATCGGATTCAGGAGTTACAATTTAGTGTGACTTTAATTTACCAGCGATCATTTCCTAATATCCATAAATAGTTCTGAAAACGATGCGCTCTGAAGACTCATACGACTCAGAAGAACTATATAAATGATCTAGAAAGACTATAGTCTATAAACCTAGAAGCTGTAGAGTTATCTCTCAATCTAAAATCCAAAATTATCTAGAAGATCCCAGATATCCGTAAGATCCTAAATATCTGAAAAAATCAGAATATCTTCCAGATTCATCGAATGTGGAAGATTCAGCAGTGGATACACGCGGTGTATTTGCAGGAGCAACAGAACTATGAAAAAAGGAATTGGAACGCGAATACACTCTGAAACACCAGACGATCCAGGCATTGATGGACCGAAGGTCCTTTTTGGAAACGGTTGCGATCGATCGCGTTCGAATAATTCCCGAACCCAAATGCATCCAGACGAATCCGGGCTCAGATCCAGCCCTGCTGCCGGTGACCCCAATCGTTCTGGAATGCGCGGCCAATCGTGGAATGTGGCTATCATTATACACCACAATTTCACCGACCACAAATCGTCAATCACGTTGTTCGTCTGGTCCCTAGAACGCCGATACATGCAGGAGCGACGGCCAAGCCGGGTACGAGGCCGACCGGGCACGGCACCGTTTACCGCCAACACCCTTCCCCCGCCCAGAAACTGCAGTGGAGCAGCGAAAAAGCAGCGCAGCAAAAAAAAAAAAAAAAACGCGTCCACCGAAAAAAAGCATTTAGGCAAAAAAGTTGCACAAAACTGTGTCGGTTTCGGGCGGGCTCTAGATCTGTAATTAAAATCATAACTCATCAGGCTCAGGGGCGCAAGCGAAATAACAACACTCTCCCGGGACCGGCGGACCCGGGGCCCCCATCACCCGGGTATTATGATTATATCTGCGTAAATTTTGGATTAGTATTAATTTCCCCGCTTTGATTGATCCCTTTTCTGTTGTTGGTGCTGCTGCTGCTGCTGTTGCTGTTAGATGCTGATTTTTTGGACACTATATATTGGGAGCGAGCGAGCGAGCGAGCGAGCGGTTGCGTTTTCAATGCACCGTCGGATGCTGCTGTCTGCTGCTTTGGTGTAAAAAAAATTCTCTCCCTCCCCCCCTCCCTCAAGATTATTCACCGCCGTACACACACACACATTTGGTGAAGAAAGCATGAACGACGGAAAAAAAAAGTTTAAGCAAAAACTTCATCGAAAATTGGTCCCGGTCCCGGTCGCGTTTTACTACCAGCAAAACGGAACAAATCGGCCGCCAATTTGCACACAACACGGTGCAGCCGCAACCGCTTATTTGTGGCTCGT
>JXWZ01003831.1:0-47758 GCA_000956215.1 Anopheles farauti No. 4
ACTTATTTTCAAAAGGTCGATGCATTTCAACTGCTGATTTGCGCACACCTTCTGTATTGTGATGTTGCAATTGCACTGTGAAGGGGTGTTGCGTGTATGTGTGTACCGTTGTTATCGCCATAGGAAACACACAGCTTACTTTAACCATGTTTTACCATTGCACTGCAAACATGAATCTTTCGCATTTTTCGAGCATGTTTTGTTCAAGCTTTGTATTCTAATCCATAATATGTTTGTTAACTGTGCGTTGGGTACTGCAAATAGAACACGTGTTGCTAGCTTCATTTATGGCCTGGTTGTACGTACAAATTAGTTAGGGGACGTTTCGAATCTGACACAGTCAAGATCTGAAAGATGATAAATAAATTGCTTGTGTTAAAATAATCAACGCTACACACAAATTCGTTAGGTTTATTTATTATCACTCCAAGTCATAGCATTCAATTTTGTTCGTCTTTATACATTATCTTAAAATATGCTGCAATTTTCATTATGCACTACTGTTTTAACCCCCTTAGTCCACGTATATTTCCATAATAATTCAATGCAAACATCACTTATTCACTTGCAGTCTGATAGAATCCGCGTAACTCGAGCCAAACGAACAAACTGTTCCAAACTAAAAAGTTTCTGTACGCGTGGCTTAAGTTATCCGAACTCTACATTGGCAAAAAAAGAAACACTCAAACGATCTAGGGCTGCACGGTTATCACATAAGCAGTTCTCCATCCCGAGAAGAATGGCTTTGCAACTCACTCATACAACGAACACCGAATTTGTACGTGATTAATACTGTACTAACTCATTAATCTAGATTCCGTCACACAACACCCGGCATTTAGAACTGACTGCCACTGCCAGCTCTGTCACAATGCGTTCGGATACTCTCCAATTTGCCAACCAAGGGAGAATGGAACTGGCTGTAGGGTATTTTTTTAATTTATACAAATGCTTTTTACACCATTATCAACGCCGGTTCCGAACATATTGGAAACACTTCCAACGTTGCCAGCCTACAAAACCGAAAGAATCAAATAAAACCAACCGAACCCTCACCCGCGCACCCCAAATACACCTGAACACTTGCACAGTCACAGGCAATGGGGCGGCGTGCACTGGTAGCAATACACACTTCACGCTGGTATGGATCACATGGGATAAGAAAACACTACCAAAACGTGGTTTTCCGAGCGAATGTGCGGCATATTCGAACACAGTTTCCCTATGGCAGCATTAGGTGGCAATCGTGCTTCATCTGTTCCCCTTTCCCCAAGCTAGAAAGGTAGACGATCGTGTAGCATCGTTGATGTGTTGATCAAAGAACGTCTCACACGTACAACCGTGCACAAGACAAGACAAGAAAACACTTGCTTCAGTGACGTGTATAAAAAGCGAGACTAATGTCTAGTATTTGACTACATCTGAGATGCTTTGGAGCTAACGGCTATGCGACACCGGTAAGTGGCTCGATACTTGCAGAGTAGGTTACTGACGTCGGATGTGACGATATTTACCTTCTATGGTTTTAGTTTGCTTAGAGGCCGTCGTTCCACACACCCATTTCTAGAACAAAATGTGGAAGCTCAAATGCTGCCTCAATTGTATCGAACGATTCATCGATGGGTGAAATCGGGTGCTTCCGCAATGCCCAGAATATTCATGTTTTTTCATAAAACTTTCTACACAAATCTGAAGTTAAATTTTGCTTAGTAACAGAAGGAGCATACATTAAAATTTTAAACAAAAATATAGAGTAAAACTGTGATAGCGATATACTGCAATACCTACTGCAAGACTACATGTGTAAATTCCGCAAAGTTTGTCTCTTTTAACACATATACAAGTTGTGCATGATCTAGAGAAGTTGTATTCGCGCCTTCACCCGTACGTACACTTCACAGGAATTCAACGAATTGAGTTAATACTCGGGAAAACCAACAACAACAAAAACCATACCACCCTTCCCAACCAAGTTACCGAGTAAACTGAAATTTTGTACATAATAGAAACATTTGAACAAACAGGGTTATAATAAACAAACACTGTCATCTTAGCTGCTAAAGATTTTGAACGTAATCACAACGCTTTTAAAAAAGTACACCTAATATGAGTAATATTGAATGTATAACACGATTGCTTAGCTCATCCAAAAACTTCAATAATATATTCATAAATCAGGAAGCAATCACATACATCACAAAAAAATACTTTGCGAATGCTGAGTATCAATCACCAATGAAAGGTTAATGCTTCCCTAAATACTGCAGACAGCTGGCCAGAACTACTATTTCAAAAAGTGGGACCATATTTTTTAAATGTGAGAACATGTTATATGAAAGAGTTGTGCATGTTATATGAGTATGTTTTATGTGGGAGCACAGTGAAATATGAAAAAACACTAACTGAGAATATTTGACGATATACGTTGTCTTCCCTGCAAATTTAAGCGAATAATGAATATGGTTTAATAGATTTGTATCTATTTTTTTTATATTCACTATCATTTCTAAAATTGCAGCTCAAAAAGAGTTAGTGGACTCAATGCCAAGCGATATGATAATGTTTGTGATGGCAAATAGTATAAATTTTAAAAAATCTCGAATCTTGATCTTCCTGGCGTAATGATCAACGTCGTCCTACCACTGACCTGCCGTGTTACGGTTACCTAAACTTTTTTCTACTACCATAGCCAGTTGCTCTTACTCCCAAACAGGAATACTACACCAGCTCACCCAGTGCCGCTATCATAAGTTGATTATTCATTGACCTGCGTTTGATTTAGTTTCGTTTCAAAATCGATGTTAAGCTTTCATCTTACGTTAGCTTACACTAGATTCTACACATTACAATCATCGAAAAAGATGGTTATTCGATGGTTCCATTTCGGGAGAACATAACCGGGAAAATAAAGAAATCAACCATTCTAACGTTTCTTTTTATTAAACAAATAATTGTTAAACATACGAAAACATGAACATAAAGTTATTATAAAATAAAATCATATTAATTTGTGTATTCTATGTATATTTGTAATGAAATTGTAATAAAGCATCATGTGGATCTCGCCATACACAATGTTTGATTTAAGTGGACAGCTCAACCAGCGATTTATAAACAGACAGTCCCCAGCGCAAGTATCACCATAGCAACGACCTCAGGATGTTCAAGCAAACAGTTGCGATTTAGTCAATATTACGACTCCTTTCTTTATTCTAGAGAAAATATAGCCAATTCAAACAGTTTTTAATATGCCCAAAGAAATAGATTTTATAGCTGATATCAACGAAAGATATGCCACAGTGGAATTCGAATTGGAACAGAAACTTAAAACTATGTACGTATTGTACCACCTAACACCAACGGTGCAAGTGGCGGTGCAAGAACAGAAAATAGTGACAGTGCATTTTTTTCTCTTTCCAGCTTGAAAGCGGAACACACACTGGATGCCTCCGATACGAATTCGAAAAAAAAGAGTGATCCCAACAGCAGCCGCTCTGCCAGTCCGTCACAAGAAACAGCAAGAAGAAGAAATTACGAACTGCTGAAATCATTAGAAATCTCCAAAGCAAGACTTCGCTCTCGTGCTACATTCAGTCCGTTAGAAACGATACTCCAAAAAGCTATTGGAAATTATCTAAAGGAAACATCACTTGTTCCATGTAGCACCAAAAAAATATACGGACCAACGTACGTTTAGCAGGATCCAAAATCCCTTTCAATACACTTTTCTTTCTGGTAATAAACTGAGGAAAATAACGTAAATTATAGTTTTGTATATTATCTGTCCTATATTCAATGTTTTTCAAACATTTACCGCCTATATTCGACAATCACCAAACCCTGGTTTATTTTCTTAACTGTTAAACCTGCTGTTTGCTTCCCTTGTTCGACGGAGTCATACACACTCACTACGGCTAATTAAATTAACCTACGATGGAACATGATCCTGTCTGTTGCTAGGAATGAAATAAATTTTTCTAGTGCTAAATGTGAGTATTCTTCACCAATGAAGATACCGAGCATTGTGCATTGTTTGCAGAAGTCAGAAGCCTTAATTCGGTGCAAATTTTAACAACGCAGTGTTCAGGTTATTTGTAGCTTAGCACTTTTCATTTCTCCAGCAGGAACTCACTAACATGTGTCGATATTCTATCCGGGGTCACAAGATGCAAATGATGTGAGCCGGGTATTTCATGATATACCACCTTCGATGATGTTCTCTTTAGCACTTCCATTACATTCTCATACACTTGGGGATTGTCAAACTTCATCCCAGGGTTGGCACGAATATTCAACACCCTACATTTTATACGCTCAGCGTATGCCAGCACCTGATCCATTGAAAACATTCCCAAAAGTGCAACCTTCAGGCGTAGATCTCTGGCGAAGTGATAACCTTCCTTCTGGAAATGTGCTGGAGCCAGAGCCATACCGCGCCGCATTAACACTTCTACGGAATCATAATCTACCGATCCATCATAGGCTGCTAAGACCAAGTCGATCATTTCTTCGTAGCCATAGCAGGGCAGCTTCGATTCTGGTAACGTTTCGTAGTGCAAAAATTTGTCGATGCAATCTCCGGTACTAGCTGCTGTTTTGTGATGGTCTCGCACCGTAGGGCCAGCAATATCAATACTTATAAAACGATCCACATCGTCGGGAAAACTAGCTGCATACATGAAGCTCAGCGCACCTCCTAACGAGTGACCCAAAAGAGTAATTTTCGTCCAGCCGTAATATTTTACAATGCGCCTAATAAGCGTGATGCCATCCCAGAAGATGAAATAGTGCATTCCTTTAGGATAGTGTGATGATTTGCCATGCCCCGGGAGATCAATGGCCAGTATTGGAATATCATCGGGCAAAAGTGGGCAGAGACGGTCGAAGGAACCGGCATTGTCCTGCCAACCATGGAGAGCCAATACGGGTTGTTTGACACGAGAACCCCACCATTTACCTGAAAGAAGATGGAACATATTTTAGTACACTCAAAATGAACGATGATGCTACGGTTGTCATGGAAATCATACGATGTTTTCAAAGTTAACTTTCAGTTTGGTTCATTATTCTCTTTTAAGTTAACGTAAATTAAGTGTGTACCATAGGTGTAGCAGTAGTTATATTATCCAACAATTAAAAAGCCCGATATCAGACCATGGAATAGTATGCATTATGGAAACTAGAATCAAACATTGAATTAGAATTAGATCATTTGTGATGCAAATCGACATGTTACGAATCAACAAAACGCTCACTTTGACCTAGGCAAGAGTTACTTACTTGCCTAGGTCAAATGCTTAAGGAATGTAAGTGCTTCGAACCGCCAGCCTTTAAAGGAATTCGCACATGCATGCTTATCTTAAAAAGGCATCACTTAGATTACCTCCACACGTAAACGCCACAACTGCAGCACACGCTAAGAGCGTGACGAAACTATGGAACGATTACGTCAAGCATGAACAAGCAATTTTCATACACAGACTTTGATCGCTGGTTTTAGACAGCTTATTGGTAGCCTAATCCTCACCTGCAATAACACCCCATGGGACGGGAATTTCTATTTCCTCCACCGCACGATTCGCTACGCCGTTCATATCTGAAAATTTCAGTCAACCAATAGTATTACAATTGCCACTTTTTCGTTGTTTAGAATTTACCACTCGTACTTTTTGTTGAAATCGCTTCGCTCATGTCGAAAGGTATCTTTGCTTTAATCCGATATTACACGAGATTATTATGCAACAATGAAATTGCACAAAACGGGTCTAGTTTTTCCCCAACACCGTGTTACACAGATTGGCTTAAACAACGCCGCACGGTGTAATCGTGTACACAATCCACGCTCAGCTGATGGCAAGCTGCGTTCGGCATGTTGTTGATATTTTTATTGCTGAGAATTGCGACAACGTTTGGTTCGATTTGACAGCAAATGACAGATACCGGTGCTGAGCTGATTTGTATGGAAACAGCGGCCCCAACTGATTATTTGCTGAACAATTTCGTTATTCCTTGCTGAAAGATTTCAGTTTTGTACATCAAAAAAAAATATTTACGATCATTAAAACACCAACCATTAAGCTTCAATAGCCTCAATCATAGAAATCATTTGTTTTCTATTTAGAAATTCAATTACTTTGAAATTGAATCCACCTCACGGATTCATATCGGCATATTTTTTCATTATTTCTAATTTACACGATTAGTTCAGCTTCCGATTAGCATAAAAATTAGTTCCGCTGTCCGAAATTAAAAACGATCCCGTAAATTAAATAGAATGACATATTTGCTTTATTTGATAAATCCAGAAACGTACGCCCCTATATCGTCGCACAATTCCCTAATCTGATCGTTCGGTAAATACTCTAAAGCCAAAATAGCATTTCCCGCCGCTATCGTCTGCTTCACGGTTTTTCCACGTATCCATATACGACCGTTCATTCCGGCTGCCATCTCAAACGCAAGTTCTTTTGCTAGCTGGCTTAGAAATGTGCATTTCGGGTTCAGTATTTTTCGCACTACATTTAAACTGCAATTCAGCATAAATCCTTCGCTAAGGACCCCCAACTTTCCTTTTTTTCCATGTGAATCGACACAAACTAGCTCGGGCTCAACGTCCGGGTGGGCTATTAACAGCCGTGCGTAAACAATATCTCCAACATTCACGTCTGGCCGATTCTTTTTCGTGGCGCCTTCAAAGGCCATGTATGATAATGATGCCGTTTCGCAGCTTCCAATGTCCAAACGAAATATATCGCCAGCCTTTGCAACAACTACGCCAATTACCAACTCGCCACGGTTCGGTACGTAGCGTCTTTGATAAGCATCCACCCAAAACGTGTTCGGTGGTTTCATCTTCAACAGGCCGCACTTGCTGGCTCGTACGATATCGCTGTCGATACGGAGGCCGGGTCCAAGGATAACTTTCTTGTTTGTTTTCATCATGTCCATTGGTTCTGTAACGACGTCTCCAGCTAACAGAATTTTTTCGTCGTTTTCCGTCATTCTAACTGCTTTCTGCACTGATTCCGATCGGTAAATATACACAAAACTTCAATATTAACTAAATCTGCATACGATATAACTGGGCGCGTTTAATCTCGCGGCGTGTTTATTGTTTACATCTGAATGTCAATAGAAAATGACAAATCATTTGACATTTCCTGCCTGCTTCATTCGCGAAAAAGACTATAACCAAATCAAAACAATCGACCAAAATCCGCTCTGTGCAAAATTCGATCATTTACATTTCTATTTCAGCTTGGTGCTAAACTTTTTCTTCGCACGCTGTAGCATGGGAAGGAAATACTTTTGTGATTATTGTGACAAAAGGATTCAAAACGATTACAGAATTATCAAACAACATAACGAAGGCCTTCCTCACCTTCGAGCCAAAGCGGAACATTTCCTGCAATATAAAAGTACACTTTAAACATTCAGCTCCCGTGTAAAATGAACTAAATTCTTTAACGTTCTTACAGGTATTGAAGAAATTTTACTAGACCTTAAATACAAAACACAATGTCGCTCGTTAAAAGACGGTAGCGAGTGCATGTTTGGAGTGCTCTGTAGATATCGACACTATACGGTAGACCAAATTTGGGAAATGCAGCAACTGGGTAGGCACAAAAATTGTTCAACACTCAAATTAACATTTTTAATGGAAATTGTTTTTTACAGTAAATAAATCGCAAACTATTCAGCAGAAGAGATCAGCAAGGTTGTTGAAATATATGCGCAATGTTGAACATCGCACGGAGCAGTTCTTCCAGAAAAGATTCAACCGACTCGGAACGACTACATTACCTCCTTCAATGTGTTCCTGGGAAGCCCCAAAGTAGCTGCATTTCAAGAGGTTGTTTTTTATTAATTTCTCCTGTAAACGAACGGCATCACTAGCAACATAACGCAAATGATTATTATGATGATTATTAAATGCTAGTGAATTAAATTTATTAACCTAGCGTTCGTATTTAGGTAAATAAGTACTATTTAATGTAATCAGATCAATAGTCGAAATGTAAAATTATAAGTAGTTCAAGATATATTTCTAATAAGCAGACCCTGCAAAGTATATTTGTTGTGCAACTATGAGTTAGAAGAAGGAACTATATTTGTTTCCATTGTACCTCCACGGAATAATGAAATTATCATTTCTTGGCAACTTCCTTGAACTTCCTTCTCAAAACACCATCGCAATGGATTAAAACAAATTAAAGATTATGTTTGTATTAAAATATATGTTAATCACACTTTTATTTTTCTTAATACACCAATCGACCATTTATGTCAATGTCTTCAGATGTATACAGTAAATATATTTATATTTCGATTATCATTTCAAACTAAATTAATAGTTTCAGGAAAGAGATGTGCCCTTTGTGAGTGACAGGAAATAAAATAAATTAATAAACTCTGCAATACACGGTTTATTACGCAAAGTACTCTGTATTATGATTCTTATGAGACAACACAAGTTAATTAAAAATAATTTAAATAAATGACAAAAAAATGGAATTGCTCTATGAGGGTTTTAAACTCAAAGCTTGCTCTATACTTATTTGCATCTGGATGGATATGCTATTTGCTAGTTATATCTATATCAATTGCATTGAACATATGTTCTGCATATTACATTTATGTATTGTGTGCACCATTTCGCTACTTGCGACAATCTTACGGAAGAAACATCTAGTGTAGTAGATCCCTCCCCTCTTTGAAGGTGGGTCCTTTGTTTGCTTTCATATCTCTTACAGAGTGGTGGAGGTCACGGCATCGATGCCATGCACGAGTATAGTTGGAGGAAGATCAAACGTAAGCTCAGTTAATAAATCAAGATAATGGTGACACTTTTCATTATAGTCGACTGATGGAGTAGCTGGTGGGGTCGGGAGATACATGAATGTCACAGCCGTTGCATTTGATCTATCGCGAATTATTTGATTAATTCTGAAATTTTGACACAAATTTAACGAAAATTAAATACTAAGCAAAAAAACAAACAAATTTAGATCAAACAAAGCCTATAGACATACCTTTGCATGTAAAGTTTCGAACGATTAATGTTTTCTTCCGCCATCACCTGGTTACTATCACTGTTGCCAGTGAACTGCTTGAGAATATTGCGATGCTTCGCAAAATCTATGTCCTTGTTCCATTCCGGAATCTAAAAGTTAGCCGTAAAAAGTTAACTTATCGATCGATTTTATATACAAAACCATCCCAGTCGTTCTTACCTTATGGATCGATGCCGATATCCTCAACAATTTCAATCGCTGATCCAGCCTATGCTCAGCAGGCCGTTCGAAAGCAGCACTAAGATAAATATGGTTGCAAGCAATGTTTGGTTATAAGCAGCCGTAACGCATCATACGGTATGAAAATCTCACCTATTTTCCGAAACGGTTTCCGATTCGCAGAGAAACACACGCAGTTCCAGCTTCTTCCAAACGGGCAACATGTTGATGATACACGCCAACTGCATCATAAACTGCGATACAACGTCGAAAGGATCCTCATTTTTTGGCTCGAAAATGTTAACCGGCCACACATCGATATAGCGAATGTGATTGTTGCGCGCTATCATCTGCTTGTCTAAACGATGGAAATGACGACAGAGGCACAAATTTTTTCTCATCCGCAACACATCATCTATGATCCGCACGTACTCGACCACCCCGAGGGCTTTTGATTCACCGCTTTTGCGATACGGGAACAGTTTGATTCCATTACCATCGAATTCATTCGTTTTGTACGGCGAATCATCACTGCAAAACAAAATCAAATCATTAGCAATGCTCCTAGCGGGCTCAAATCAAATCTCAACTTACTACTCAAAAAAGTCTTTCGATTGTTCCTCATCGTAGAAGCCTAGAATGGTAGTGTTTGGTTTCATCGCACCCATACCGGAGATTCGAATGAGATGTTGTATGCCCTCGCGGACACTTCTCGATAGCGTTAGCTCCACGAAAGCCTTCACTTTCATATGGTCCACCAAAGAGAGCCACTGGGTGTATTCTTCAATCGTAGGATCATTCGAAGAGTCGTTGTCGACGAACTCGCCTACTTTGACGTGCCCAATCACGTACAAGCCGCCCTTTTTCATGTCATTTACGAAGTGAATCAATGGGCAACAGGACCGTGGGCTAGAGACAAGTAGCAACATTTGTGGACGCCAGAATTTCACATGGTCTTTCCGCGAATCAAGCATCAGAAGATACTTGCGAACCTGGTGGAACATTAGCGCTTGGGAGATGGAACCCCACTGAGCGCCCTGTGAGGCAGGCGAAAATAAATGAAGCGCGATCACAAGCAAAAGGCAGAGGATAATACTGGACAGAGCGTAGATTGAGTTTATCACAAACATCATAATTGCTGTTCCAAGCAAACCGATAAAAGCAGTGTGCCATGAGAAATATTTGTACGTCGGACGGAAGTTTGGTGCTCCTGTTATTTCAATGCCTAAGCAAGCCAGATTCGTGGCCAAATAGGCGAGCATAAACAGCACCGAATTGATCTGTGCAATCGTGTTAAGCGAACCGATCAATAAAATTATTTCCACCAGTACCCAGCTAGCGATAACCGCGGCAATGGGATTGTTCTTGTACGTTCCCTTCACGACGAAGCTCATTAGCGGTCCGAACACTCGGTCCTTTGCCAGTGCTTCCATCACGCGGCTGGCACCAATCAAGTTACTTAAACCCGTGGAAAAGGTTGCCGTCAAAATGCCGATCGTCACGAACGTAGGCCACAGATTGATTGGGCCTAGAAAGAGAAAGTTGTTCTGCAGCAATGTTCTCGTTGTGGTGGCAGCAATCAACACCGACAGTGCCATATAGCACAGGAATGTAAACAGCACAGCGGACAGGGTGCCGGATGGAATGCTTTTCGATGGATTTTTTAGCTCACCGGACATGTTCGCTCCGGCCATGATGCCAGTCACACCGGAAAACAGGACTCCAAAAACGACGGCAAAATTGACCTGGTTACCGTTCGAGGTATAATCCTTTGAATAGTTCGCGTGTAGGTTGGCCCACAGCGTGTCGGCTTGCAGACCGGTGTACGATGCATTGGTGAAGTTCACTAAACTATTTTCGTGCGGTATGCTAACCTCCATTGGACCCTGCGTAAGGAAGCTGACGTACGTCGATAGCAGGCAGATGACGACTACACCCAGGATCATCATGGATGTCTTGGCGAACATTTCCGCACCGATCAGCACGACGATCAGCATCAGTGTGTTGAGCGAGCTGCAGTACAGAAATCTCCACCAACGCCCATCGGGGATCGTTCCGCTTCCGGTACCATCCGTTGGGCCAAAAGTTTGTATGATGCCCTCCGCGCAACCAGATATAGCCAAGCCGCAGCCTACCACGTTCGCCAAGAAAAACAGCGTTCCAATAGAGCCGCCAAATTCTGGACCCAGCGTTCGACTTATCATAACTAGAAACAGACCATAGCAACACGATAAACCACATGTTCTTGCCACGCTCGTTCGTGTGGGCGTATACTTACAATAAACACCACCACCCTCAACGGCGCCATTGGTGGAAATCGCACACACGGACGAAACGGTGAAAAGCAATATGACGTAAGCGATAATAAACTGTAGCAGTGTTACATACAGCCCAGCATTGCCAACGATGAAACCTACAATGAAATTATTGTGTTTTGAAACGACGCTATTCTACACACTATGCTGTGTATTTCTAAATTCAGTTTTTCTTGCTCCTTACCCACTCGAATAAATACCAGCGCACTGAACATGGACAGCGCTACGGGACAGAATACGCCAGCAAACGTTCCCAAAGTGCGACCAGCACTGGCCACGGGATCCGAGATGCTACCAAACTCCACATAGCCAGCCGGATCGGTGGGTGGCGCAGGGGACGAGAATAAGCTACCAAACTGTCGGAACAAACGGGACGTTCCAACTCCATTCGCTCCTCCAGTGATCGGGGAGGATTCGGACGATTCTACTGGATCGTTGTTTGTGCTACGCACATTATTTTGCGCGATCATTCTCAACGCCAATGTCTGAGGCGCAGGTTGCAATGGCTAACGTTAATGAGAACGCCTGCTATGGAGTTGTTTCGATGTGCTTCAACTATGAGTCATACAGCCACCGTGACCTTATTATTGCAGAACAGCTGTTTTACGAAGAAACAAAGCGCATACGAAAGCGCCTGTACCGGTGTCAGAACGAACGCAGGATCGTATCGTATTACTCAGCACATATCTTGTAGCTGATAAACATTCTACGTGGTCCACAATACAGACAGTACGCACCAGTTTCGATGAAACCATAACCGATTAGTTCATTGCAGGAAAACCGTACTACAATCACACAAACATACTGTATTTACGTGAAAAGTGTGTTCTAATGAAGCTATGTGTAAGGAAGCTATCACGAATAAAGGGATCCTGCTTATAATCAGTGATTAAATCGAACGAATGTTAGTAAACACATTTCACGTAAGAGAAGCTCGATGCGTTATTGAAAATGCAAACGTAAATGAGATGATGAGATGGAATGTCAACAAATTAGCTCTTCGGAGCCATCAAATGGTTTGGGTGACTTTCCTCTTCTCTCCCTCTCCTACGGTGTCACAAACATTTGTTTCTCTTTTGCTCTGTTTGCAATTAGCATTTGTATACGAAATCCTTAATTAAGGCAAACAAATGCTTTATTATAAACTAAAATCGTTGAAACATTCGTAAGTATATATCCGGAATGTAAACATTTCGTTTTTCGATACGATACATTTCAACCCAGCAATATAAACGCTAACAGATGCTTTCAAAAGCGATTTGTTGGTAAACAATTTTCCTTCATTTTCAAACGGCTTCAGAATGTTTTGAATCTCTACCTGTTTTGTTTGAGTTTGATTGGAAAATAAAAGCATGAAAATAGACAATAGAGACAAATAGAGACATAACAAATTATTATATTTTAATCTTAATCAATGAAAGGAAAATGCTTAGCTCCTCTGAAAAAAATCATTTTGCAAGCACGTTCGCTTCCACCAATTCCATCCAATTCTGCAAGCTCTTTGTCGGTAAGCTTAAAATCGAAAATATCTAAATTTTCTTGTTGCCGGCTGTAGTTTGCGGATTTCGGTACAGGAACAACACCTTTCTCAACCTGAAAAAATTGAAAATTCTACATAATGGAATATCGACACGACACTAAAATACTCACCAAATATCGTAAGCAAACTTGTACAGGAGATTTACCCACGGTCAGAGCAATTCTTTTCACGCATTCATCGTTCAGAAACGGAAGCTTTCGCTTTCCCAACGGTGTGTATCCCATAACAAGTATGTTGTGCTTTCGACAATATTCACGCATCGACGATTGGTTGAATCCTACAGAACATTCAATCTGATTTACTGCCGGAGCGATGGTTCCTTCCGAGAGCAGTGTGCTCAATTGTTTTTCATTGAAATTGGACACTCCAATGGTGCGGCAAATTCCTTCCTCGTAGCATTTCTCTAGCCCAACCCATGCTTCCAATGGGTCAATGGTATCGTCGATTGTCGTCGTTAGGTCCGCCATCGTTGCGGTGCTGTTGGTACATACCTGCGCAACAGGTGTGTGCATAAGGTACAAATCTACATAATCCAACCCTAAACGATCCACCGACATTCTACAGCACTTTTCAACCAGATCCAGCCGATGGTGTGTACCGGATAGTTTGGAAATAACGAAAAAATCTTCGCGAGTTAAACCGTTGCCTTCGCGAATCTTTTCACCGATCGCTTCGCCAACCACGGTTTCGTTTCCATAGGCCACAGCCGTGTCGAACATTCGGTAGCCCAAATCGATGGCCTTTTTAATAGCGTTCTTTCCTTCTGCGCCGGTTATTGAGTAGGTTCCAAGCCCGATCATGGGTAAACTTATCGACTTTTCCTCACTAAAACGTACTGTTGGAATCATTTTTTTAGTTGATTCGAGTTGATGAGGTCGAGTTGAAAAGGTTTTTTTTTTATACTATCATGCGTAATATTATTACCCAGAAAAATAACTGATCAAACTTCAAACTGAAATGACAAAAAATGCTCTCATCATAGGATTCTGTCAAATCTATCCAACAATATAAACATTATCTAAACGAAATCAAAATCCTAATCAATGCTGCTTTTGAATAAGCGCTAGTATGTTTCTCAGTTTTCACTAATCCTTTACATAAAACCCAAAAAATATGTAGCTTGTATGCTAAAACGGTCGGTGAAAGTTATGTATTTATTTGTATAATTATTTTCCACAAGAACATGTAGGGGGATGGATGCTTGACTGATCCATTGAATACCGTACGGTAGGTGCTGATGGGAATGTTTGAAAAATGTCCCCAAGCGCAGGGACACTTCTCAGGCATTTCTAGCGTAAGGTATAGCAGATTAATAATCATGACGCGGCCACGCACATAAATACACTCGCAGTTTATACTCTAATCATGTATTACGGAAACGGGGGAGAAAAATTGCACTACACTACTTAAATTGCGATGCACTAATGCGCAATCCTATTACATCCTTGCCCACCTCGGCCACTTTGCAGACGGCGCACGTTACTCCCTTGTACGGTGGCTGATACGAGGCCGAGCAGAGGGAGCATTTTTCCTCCGGTTTGCCGCGGTAAATCGGTTTGTACGTAACCGCGCACAGCGTGAACGGATTGTGCTCGTCGTAGTGGAGCGTGTGCTCGTCGGATTCGTTCATTTCACAAGCCTGCAGTATTTTGCGCGCCTGTTGGGCCACCTCCGGACGTGGCCCCAACTCGAGCAAGCGGCGCGCAAACGAAGCAGCCGTTTTGAAGTTCTTTAACTTGAAGAACAAATTCAGCGCCGTGCGGAGTGTCAGTATCTGATGGACAGGTTGCAAGTTCACGTGCGTAAAGTATGCGGCCAGCTCGCAGATACGCTTCTGCTCGTCGAGCGTGTTCTTCGGTAGCGTTTTGCGTACCGTTTCCATCTGCAGCCCGACCACATACTCCCGGCAGATGGTGAGCAGCTGCTGCGCTTCGGCGATCTCCTGTCGCGTTTCCACAACCAGCAGCGGAATGCAAAGGATGATACTCTGCAGCTTTTCGATCGCTTCCACAAACTTGCCCGTCGTCGTTAGCTGGTAGCATGTTTGCAGATTCTGCACGAGATCGTTCAACTTGAACGCTAACGTTGGGTGCCCATTTTTGGGATTCAACTCCTTCCAGTTACGGTTCGGGTGAGCAACGAGCGACGTGACGTGCGGAAGACTGCTGTACGACGTTTTCGCCGCTACGTACGACTCCATGAAGAGCTCTTTGTACGGCCCAAAATTAACCACCCCGACTTGATCGTTCAGCAAATGGCAGGCGGAATCGTACGAGCCGGCCCGCACGTGATCAGCCGCCAGCTGCGAGTTGATGGTCCAAAAATGCGACGGTGGGTGTCCCTTCGGTGGGGCAGCAAAAAAGCCCTTATTGCCGGCCGCATTCGAGGCCGAAATTTTCGATATCAATTCCTCGGGCAGCTCCAGATCATCGTCGCCCACATCCCAACCGGCACCTTCACCACCCTCGCCAGACTTAGTTTCGTCGTGCTCTTTAGCGTCCTCGAACCGATCGCCATCCTGCAAATCGTCGTCCACACCCCATCCATCTTCCTCCTCGGCGGCCTCCGCTACCATCTCCGTCGGGGCGAGCGCCTGATGGACGGTCGTGGCCCCGCGGGACATCATCGTACCCTCGAAGAATCCCTTCGAAACGGTCAACAGTGGCCAGTTACTCTCGGCCTGCTGAATCGGTACCGGTGGTCGCAAGAATTTGGCATCACCGTTCACCGCCGGCAGATCTTTCCCCTCGGCGACAAACTCTTCCGCCATCTGGAGCGCATCTTCCTCCAGACCGTGCGTCTTGGCGGTCAGATAAGCTAGCGACGTTTGCTTACAGTTCTTCAAAATCGACACACGCTCCCTCACGTCGCCAAGCAGCAGCGCGCCCTGATACTGGGCGGACACGTCCTTGCGAATCTCCGCAATCTTGTTCATCTTCTTCAGCTTCTCCAGATTACCCGTGATCAGATAGAGGAAGGACAGTTTGTCGAAGTTCTTCGTGCGCTGGTAGCACATCTCCACAACCTGATGATTTCCCTGCATCAGCGCACTCTGGGCCAAACGCTCCCAGCACAGCTTATCATCCATCGCTTTGGCGGCTTCCAGGGCCACCTCAATGTTGCCACACTCCAGCGCCAAACCGAAGCGCGTCTTTTCATCCTTCACGAAGTGCAGAGCCACCTCGGGGTAACCTTTCTGCTGGAGGTACGCAATGATGCTCTGACCAACTAGCCGTGCGTTGCGCACCATATGAAGCACCTCTTCGTACTTTCGGTTGATGAGCGCCAGCTTAAACTTGTACTCCGTCGTATCGATCGTCAGCAGCCGTGTGCGGCACTCGCGATCCAAACAGAACACCTGGCTGTTCTTGACGCGCGTTATGTAGATGGGAAGATCCAGCGTGCGGATGATACCGTGGTCACCGTTAATGATCGCGTACTTGATGTGGTTCGAGGTGGTGTAGATGAACACTCCCGACTCGTCCCACGCACCGGACTTGATTCGGGCGCTCTCGTGGATCGAGCAGAGCAGATCCAAACGCCGGTTGCAGATGTTAAGCGTATGCTTTGCCAGCAGAGCCACGTGGCTCATGTCGCTCGACCACACGACGTACTTACACTTGGCAATCTTTACCTGCGCTAGTGAACGCAGCTGCTGCACATCGAACAGCGTCACGTGCTCGGGTTCACGCAGCAGCAGCATGCCGGTACCGGCGTAGAAAATTTCGTCACACACTGGCGTTTGAATCTTTTTCGTTACCTCGTTCTTGAAGTTCTTTATCACCAGCTGGTTGGCACGATCCAGTACGGCGAACCGGTTGCGTGCCACCCACACGGCCGTCACGCCCGACGAGCGTTTGCTGTCGGTTTCCTTGTTCTGGGAACCGCTGTCCTTCTGCGGGATGCTGTACAGATCGTACGTGCTGTTCTCCAAGTTGGACGTGCGCGTACAGAGCAGCACCGCGTTCAGGGCTGGATTGTAAGACATACTGTAGACGGGCGTTTTACCACCACCACGGATCGTCATGACAACCGAGTCGGTGTTGGTGTTGAAATCCAACTCACGCAGGAACCGCTCCTTGACGTAGTACAAACAGTTGCCATACACGGCGTACGCCGGACGTTCGCGCTCCAGCTTGAACACAATCGTACCCGAATCGTGACCGGCAGCGAACAGATTCAGGTTCGGGTGAGCTGCCAAAATCCAGAAACGCTCGTTTTCCCGCCGGAACGTATGAATGCACTGCCGCTTGGTCATGTCCCACACGCGGATGCTGCGATCTTCGCTGTTCGAAATGATTAGATCCGCCCGCGGATGGAACAGTACGCACGATACGTTGTAGTAGTGGCCGCGGCACGTGTCCACCTCCCACGCTTTGTACTCGTTCATGCGCCACAGCTTCACCTGTCTATCATCGGCACCGGACACGATCAGTGGCAGTGATGGATGGAAGCTGGCCCAGTTCACTCCCCGATCGTGACCTTCGAGCACATGCTTCACCACGGCGTCCGCCTGGCCGAAGAGGTCCGTTGCGCTAGGGTTCTTCAGATGATCGTCCAGCCCGGTCGGCCCGGGGGCAACGTTTTTCTTGCGCAATCCCGAAATATCCCAGATGCGTACCGTTTGATCCAACGATGCCGACACGATGATATCTTCATCGCTCGGGTGGAACTGGGCGCACATCACGTAGTGATTGTGACCGGTCAGTACGCAAATGCACGATCGCGACTGCCAGTTCCAGATGCGGATGGTCTGATCATCCGAGGCGCTCAGGATCCACGGATACTCATGGTGGAACACGGTCGTTCGCACGTAATCCAAATGACCCAGCAGTGTGAAGATACAGCGACGCTGCTTGTAGTTCCATACTTTGATCTTGAAATCATCTCCACCGGACACAAAGAGCGGCTGCTGGTTGTGGAACGCTATGCCACGTACCGGACCGTCGTGTTCGTCGAACTTTTCTATCAGCGTACTGATGCGGTAGTCCCACAGCTGGATAACGCCACTGTGCAAGCTGAAAGGATTAGCCAAAACGGAGTAACATATTGTTATTCCACATTCTGTGGGCGATGTCCCAATCTACACAGATAATATACCTTGCCAGAATCCACGGGCGTTTGGGGTGGAACGACAGGCCCTTAACACGGGCCGATTTGGTTTCGAAGTTAGTCAACATATTGCAGCACTGCAGAGGGAATGTTTCTTTGCACACCGCACTCGCTAGGGCTATCAATTTTAACTTATTTCGTTAAGCGACACGTATTTGTAATTACTTTTTCAACTAATCTTTTATTGTGCCGACGGATTCGTAGGTTTCGTCGAAAAGTTTTTTTTTCTTCATCCGATTGGTGACACGTCAAATCAACAAAGTCAATGTTTCGGACGTGGCCGAAGTCATTTCCATGACATTCAATAAAACAAATCAAAACCAAAAGGTCGTATACTATATTTAAAAAATATAATTTAAAGGACGACGCTATTTTCAAAGCACATCAATAGATAGTTATGAAATTATACAGCTTCAAAGACGAGCGACACGCTCAACAGTGTAACAAATTGTTCCGAACTGTAGGCCGTGTTGCGGATATGATTCACAATTTTATCATTTGATATAGTTATCATTGTTTGTATAAACCACGCAAAATGCATGTGCCAAAAATAAAAAAAAAGAAACAAAAGTTTTATATTAAATAATCTTCGTAAGTAGTTACAAAGAAGTAATTAGAAGAAAAAGCATAATCATTAAAGATAATCTTTTTGATTAATTATTTATGTTTGAAAAAATAATCAAAATGAAGAACCATTCATACTTATACTATCTGAAAATATGTAATTTAATTCCTTTGGTATTTTAAGTAACTTTTCATAACGATTGATTGTGTTGTTCGTCTGGAAAATAACAACATTGCCAACTGCTACATGGACCGCTATTTGAGTTGACGTGAAGTGTTATCTTGGAAAATTTTCTATGCGAAACATTTTCTTGCCCACCTGTCATTTGGCACTAGCGGAAGTCAACCCGCTGTCAATCGTGGCTGTCTTGCGTTCTTTTTCCGGCAATCGGATTTGTGTTAAGGACACACTTGATTTTGCTGCGGATTTAAACAATGTCTAAGAGAGGTAAATTGTGGTTCTCGCCCTGGCGAGGCTTTGCGAGAATGTTCCAATGCCGCTGCAGTGTTTCGACGCATCGAGCTACGCGCTATGCACAGTGAAAATGCAGTGAAAACATGCGTATGCGAATGTATGCGCTCCAGTGCGATGCGGTGATGATGGTTGATGCAGTGTTGTGGTCATCGGAAATAGATGTAGCGCTCGCCTTGCTAACTGTGCGGTTTGATTACTTTCGTCGACAGGACGTGGAGGATCCGCGGGAGGAAAATTCCGCATCTCACTCGGTCTGCCGGTTGGCGCCGTCATCAACTGCGCTGATAATACTGGTGCCAAGAACCTGTATGTCATCGCTGTCCATGGCATCCGTGGTCGTTTGAATCGTCTGCCAGCCGCCGGTGTCGGTGACATGTTCGTAGCTACGGTCAAGAAGGGTAAACCAGAGCTGCGTAAAAAGGTGAGTGTCCCAGTACGCAAGCATGGCTCTGTAATGATGTGTTGAAGGAAGTGAACGTGTGCTGTGTTACCGGTTCGAAACAAAATGCATGCATCATTCATAACACTTTCGTTTCCACTTTCCGTAGGTCATGCCTGCCGTCGTTATTCGGCAGCGTAAACCATTCCGCAGGCGAGATGGTGTTTTCCTCTACTTCGAGGATAATGCCGGAGTGATAGTAAACAACAAGGGTGAAATGAAAGGCTCCGCTATCACTGGCCCCGTCGCAAAGGAATGCGCTGACCTCTGGCCTCGTATCGCATCCAATGCCGGTTCGATAGCTTAAGGAAAGCTGCAGCGAAGGAAGTGAATAAATTCGCTATTCAAGATCAGCATGAACAGAGTGCCGAAGAGTTTGTTATGTTTCCATGCGTCAGTGAAACATCCAACGTTGCTCGGTGATTGAAATACCATCCGTTCAAAAACCGTGAATGCAAATATAAAACATAATGGAACCCAACCTAAATCGGTGTTGTGTCTGTTTTGTGCAATTGTGTGACGGAGCAGCGGTACGTTCGAACCCCTTGAAGATCAGTGTAATCTTAAAGTGTTCACCCAATGTATTCATCTGAATGGAGTTGAATAATACGCTGCAGCTCGTTCGATTGCGATATAAAAGAACCCGCACCAACCGAACCTTATCACATGAAATATTGTTAATTTACTGTAGGATCAGCTCTGATATGGTCGTAGGGACCAAGTGTGTAACACATACCGTGCACGCCACTGGTTCCCAATACAATTACGTAGGATTTATTACATTGCAAGTCAATGAATTTCAGACAAGAAAGGCTTAGACCTAATAATGTAAATATTTCAGAAAACAATACGAACACCACTGTAACCATTGATGGTCATGCTATTCGAGCGTATTAACATTGATTCCACTAACGAAAGAAACTGGATGTGTAGATTTGCTATCGGTTTTATAAATTTTTTCTAAACTTGATTAATTTTACTACGTTTCAAAAGGTACCATTTTAGTTTAGTTCAGTATAGAACGTTCTAAAAAATATAAATGTGGCTATACATTAATAATTTGGCGGGTTTTTGGGATTGCAGAGCATTACAGTTTTGTTTTAACCCACGTTATTCTTTTCAGTGTTTCCTATTTGTCTTCCTACAAATGTTTCAATACGATTAGCACAGCAAATTTTGCATGCAAGATTTTTATCAAACTTTTCATTCAAGTTTTTTTTGTTCATTTTATGTTACAGAAAAGCATAATTTAAAAAGCTTTTAACTATTTCCATTTGCTTCATACATGTGGAACACTATTGAATTTGTAATTGACGGGTGAAACAGGTAACGAACTGTCAAAAAATTGAGACATCACCAGAAAGTCTCCGAGATAAACACGGTTTTTCGCAAACCGCCGAGCAGCAATAAAAATTATACTTTACTGCATTCCTAAACCACAAGCAACGTCTGCTTAGCTGGAAACATTCTACGTAGCATCAGAAATGGAAAGGAAATCCATGCTGAAACTGTTACTGGGAACTATCGTCACACTGCACCTCGGATTCTACTTCGTTAAACCTCTAGTGATGCCTGCACGGGAAACTAACGTTGCTACAGCTAGAGACCAATCATAAAAGTAATAACTCTATTTGGTAGATGATATGAAACGAAAATTAGTTCCTTTATTTTTTTTTTTGACAATAAAATTTGAAGCGGATCCCGCATCCCGTGAATGAAAATTTGTTTTTTTTTATTTCTCTGCATGGGTGGGAGTTTGGAGTATCTTTTTACTTCAAACTCCCACCCTCGGGTCATCGATACAGCAAACGACAGAGTCGTAGGTAAGGTTGTTGGGGTACGATGGATGCGTCAGCGTTTCGACATCGCCTAGCTCGTCTCCACCTTTCGGCAAGTCGTTTATGTCTCCATCGCAACCACCGGGATCGGATCCGCTGGTACGTTTGGGGGCTGATCATCACCATCATCGCGCGGAGCCTGTCCACCGGCAGCCGCCTCCGGTGCAGCTCCACCACGGCGCACGATATTGCTGAGATATTTATCGTTCTCTTGCTCGTCCAGAACGTGGAAATCTTCACCCTTGCCAACGATGGCGATCGAGATGTTCTTGTTGTTCAACTCAACCTCGTTGGGCAACGTATCCTGCAGGGCTTGGACGCCGTGACGAATAAGCTCGTCTTTTGTGCAGTCTGGGAATGTTCCCAGATGTTTTTCCAGATACGTACGCGCACTCTGCGAACGCGATCCAATCGACATGGCCTTGCAGTCGAAGAAATTAGCGCTGGGGCACGTTTGGTAGATATGTGGCCCTTGATCATCGTACCCAATTACCAGTAGCCCAACGCCATACGGACGCCGGTCGTAGCGTTGTGTGCAGACTTGCATCTTGTTGCCAAGATTGCTGATAAGGCGCCCCACTGGATAGTATGCATCGTAGGTATACTTGTAGTTCAAACATTCTTGGCGCAGATAACGGCTGAGGATACGAGCATCCGCCGTGATACCGGCGAACGAAAGCCCAAGATGATCATCGATAGAAATGATCTTCTTCTGGTACGAAGAAAGTTCAGACGACGCACGTTTCAAGGCGATTAACACGGCGTAATCCTTGTTTTTCAGTCCCACCGTAGCGGAGCCCAGCTTTACTGCCTCCATCGCGTATTCCACCTGGTGCAGGCGGCCCTGCGGACTCCATACCGTCACGTCGCTATCGTACTGATTACGGAACTAAAGGGAATAAAATAATAGCAAATTTATGATTATTAAATTGAAGAGATGGTGGAAGAAATGCTCGTTAAATAGTTGTAGCAAGTTTCCTATATATCTTAATAAAACGTATAACCTCTTTTACTCACCATGATTTTCTTGCGCTTTCCTTGGTACCGGGAATTACAATATTATTATTGCTTTGTCACGAATCACAAATGACAAGCATAGGAGTATTGAAATCAGGTCGCGCAAAATATCTCGTTTTGACGTTTCGAAAAGGAAAACCCGATATCAGAGAAACAAACTGTCAAACGCTGCTTATGTTTTGTTCGAACAACCATTCATCGGTGTCGGGTTTATCCAGGTATTTTTGCGGATTAGTGAGGCATACCGGCTCTATTATAATGCAGTTCCCAAATGGCACAAACACTTGAAATTATACCCCGCGGGCAAACACATTCTTTTTTCTTCAATTCCAAGAATTGAAGCAAGAAAATGCGTTACAGCGTTACAATTAACGTTGTTTGTACGTTACGTTACATTTTGGGACGATACAATTTTTGCTTTTTGAATTTACCGTTTTTTTATCAGTTTGCTAACGACCATAAAAACATAATTAGTGGTTGGGTTATAGAACACAAACTAGGTTTAGCAAAATAATATAACTGAGACAACAAGACACACACTACAACTAATGCCACCGTTAAGCCGTCTTAACATGTGCACTACTACCTGAAAAATACTCGCTTGATATTAAATTGATGATTTTAAAAGCTAAAGGTTTTTTAAAGAGAGTCGTTCCAGGTGCGTGAAGTTGCATTTGAAATCCTGTTGCATGCGATAAAACAGTATTTAGAATATAGTCGCCTTGCGGAGAAAGCTTCAAATTCGACAAGAATATACCAGCCATTTTATAGTTACATGTTCCACGGGTAATGTAAATTACTGCATACTTTATTTCGCGGATACTTTGAACAGTAAACTTCTTTTTCAGAGTGTGTTAAAGGGAACGAACTTTTTATCCGATCGGGAAAAAGTCAGGAATGAACTAATCATATCGAATCGTATCGAATCGTATCGTATCGTAACAAATTAAATTCAATTTAAAATGAATGTGAATTCTAAATGAGTTTTTCAGAGTTTTCTCTAACTTTCAAACATCATCGCTAAAATTAGGATGGCAAATTTGCTGTAAATTGATTCGTATAGTAATATAAATTCGTTTTAATCATGTTACTAAAACCCCCTGCAAGTTGCAATTAAACTAGCATGCTTCCTTTACGTATGGAATATCTTTTTAGCAATAAAATGCTTCTGAGACAAAGGTAACAACAATAAAAAAAAACCATTTCATTATATACATACTATTATAATAACGATAGAGTATTATTCAAAATATAAACAGTTAAGGCCAGTTAGGTGTGTTTTCAAAATAACATCGTATCGGCGTAGGAGCGTAAAGTCGTGTAGATAAAAACACCGCACATAACAGCGTAACAAATTTAAGTAATCCGAAGTTCTATTTCACTTCTGAACGCAAACTAGGTGGATTCACCAAACGGGCGTCATGCAACGATCACGTATGCCGTAATCAGTATGTCGCCAGTATTACTTTATTTTTATTGCAGCTAGTGAAAGTATCTTTCGTTGCTAGCTTTCCGGACGCGACCTCCTGTCTAAATCGTGTAGCGATTACAGACACAGCGGGCTCCAGACAGCGCATTTTTAGCGGCCCAACCAAGCGGCGGGATTCGCGCCAAACAGGTACTGCTCCTGCTTAAGACCACAGATTGTTGTAGCGTATTCGGTATGTCCGTGGTAGTCTGTACGTTGCGTTACGTCAGAAGCAGATTACTTCTCCTATAGATTAGCGGTGTCTGGCATTGGTGTGAAGCGAGCTTTTTGAAACAGAAAACAGCCCCGATATCCTCCTGAACGAGGGTGGTCAGTATGTGAAACTGATTTCGCTAGATTCCGCGACTACAGCCAAATACACACTGGTGCATGTGCACTATCATCCCCCTGTACACCGGGGAACTATGGAATGCGGCACACATCGCAGTTGGCATGATTTCCTTGCGGTACCGGTACATAAAAAATAATGTGCGAGGAATTCGACGATAACGTTTAATATAGGTTTTGGCGTTGTTTTGCCTCTGTTTTTATTCCATTAGGCGTCATGCAACCGACACTGAAACCGGTTGGTTAGGCGGGAAAAAGATATGCGTGAGTAGCGTGTTCGGTACCGAAAAATTTAACCTGAAGTTAAATCGGTCCATTCGATTAATGTGTGCTGGCAAATTTTACATTAGTACCGCATTTTGTGTAAAACAGATGTTGTTTCGTTCAACTACATTCGTGTTTCGATGGATACGATCTGGTCCATTAACTTTAGCTTTAAATGAAAATATACAGTAGTATGAAAGCTCTGTAGTTTAAGTGATTTAAGCACCCATGCTGAAATCACAATTAATTAAAGCTAATTGTTGAAATCAATTACTATTACAGAGGATAATAAAATACACAATGAGAACAGCCATTCGTTTGTCTTAAATGAATATATATTTTATAAACCAAATTGTTTTAGATATACTAAACGGAAATCTAAAAACAAATCTACCTGCCTAATTGATTTATTTAGTTTGCTTCGGTTTGTCTCCATTGACGGGAAATGGTTGTGTTGTTTCATTTTCATGGCCGCTTTTAACCCTTATTTATGCGAACGATGTCGTAGGAAATACGCTCAACTGTTCGATGATAATGCATTTGTACCTGCTATTTGCCACTATGTTAAAACAGGGAATGTTTCTGAACATTTTTACGGAAAAAGAAATAATTTAATTGAGACGGTGTAATTATTGCACAGTAGATTAAAAACGTTATTCAGCTCGATTTCTACGATGAGAACTTGTAAATCTCATTTACAAGTCAGCTCGATTGACTTGTAAATTTATGGTTTAGAAAGAGCCTCAGTGATAACACTTTTAACGGGGTCATCGTCCAAAAGAGCGATGGATGGATGGAAAATGAAAGACTGATGTAAAGTAAGTCCAACCTTGGCCTTCATTGTATGAGGCTAAATAGCTCACATCGCCAATATCAATCCAATTGGCTTGCATACAGAGTTATCATCCATCGTACCTTTCAAGACACCAATTTGTCACACTGCACCATGATTACAGCCCTTACAGAATGCGATCGGATGGAGATGCAATTTTGTTTGAAACTGTTAAAGTCTCCATAACAACCGTTCCCCATTTCACTTAATTGGAGCAGCGCCGAACGGCTTCGCGTTCACGATGATCGTCGATTAAAATACGACGATTAGTATGCCTGCCGCTTTGGCCATCTTGATTGCCACCGGCATTCCTAGTTGACCCGCAGCACGTTACAGCGGGCAGCTTGTTTTTTTATTATTTTGTTTCGTTCCCCTGCGCCCATCCATCCGATGCAGGCTTATGCGAAGTTTAACGGCTAATTTGATCTCAAATCACTTGGGCACTTGTGCTGACCGAGGGGGAGGGGAGGGGGGGGGATAGGGTGGTCTGCTGGCCAGCTAGGTGATACCAAAAACGGTTGCTTTCATCAATTGGTCAGTCGGAATGGCTGCAAATCTTGGCTTCACACGAACCTTGCTTCGATGCGAGGGGATGAATGGTTGACGACCGTATTAGATAATCCTCGTTTTAATTCGATTCTGTAACACGTACAAGCAAGACGTAGCCTGCGTAGCCGCGGTGCCCATCGTTCCCATTGATTACTAATATGGACTTCATCAAGTCAATCTTGATTAGGTTAATATACCACGAAAAGCAACAGGTAATGGAACAGCAGCATTAGCTGCAATTAGAGTTACGAAAATAGGTCATGCCATGGGTGAGTGGGCAGCGGGATGAGCAGGGGATGAGAAAGTAATGAAATAATTTGCTACAAACAAGAAAACATACAGATATTTGGGTATACACAACAACGAAAAAAACATTTTCGTCACAGTCTCCACAATTACTTTTTCACTACCGGCAGCAATTTTTTAGTAATTCCATGTTGTTATATCAGCGAAGGTTTATTGCCCTGACAACAATTCTTCATTGAAACTGAGAATACGTGATCTAGAAGTCGAAATTATCGATTTCGAATGATAGTTTCTGAAGTTCGTGTCTGCAATTCGTTATGAGTTAGTGTAAAAGAGGTTTACCGACCGGTTGTGCTTGACATTGAATTCATTGGCAACATTTTAGAAGGTCCTTTTTATGCGTATCATTATTCATGGAAGCTACACATGCGTAAATAATTTATTTTTCGAATTCCATTAAGTTAGTTTCCCTTTGATTTTAACTTACAGCTATCTTTTAACAAAATGTTGTTGGGGTTTATAATGAAACACATTACAAAATCCATTACTTATCACCATCCATTACAGCATAATATTTGCCATAATAAAATATGGGTATTCAACCGGAAAATATAGTAAATTAAATTTGTTTGTTTTGATAGCCTTTACATATATTTTTCTACAAGTTGAAATATTTTTTAAACAATTTCAACAAAAAACCAGTTCAACATGAAGATAAAAAATATATTTACTAACAATACTAATCAATACTAACAAATGATTACATGTTTACAATACTAACAAATACTAACAAATGATAACAAATGTTTGTTGAAGGGCAATTATGTACGAACACATTAGAACACTTATTCACTATCAAATATTTAACCGAAAACTGAGATTAGTAGTTAGATATTTTTCCAGTAAGTTGCAAAAATTTGGGTAGAATTCGTCATTCATTAATGTGCAACTGTCTGTATATTTGGTATCTGCTTTGCCTTTCAATAAAGAAACGAATATGTTCGAAATATGCTAAACGTTTACCACTTTTTCATCGCCAGCAAAACCAATGCTAGACGCTTGGATTATGTAACAGGATTTGTTTGTACTCTTATTTTCGTAATTTGAACCGAAATCAACACACGTTTGATTCGACGATGGCTTAGTGATTGAGTAACCTAGCAACCGCACCGCAGCAACACAGACGCCCGCCAAAGTACCCATATCACTTTCATTCCACACCTTCCGTTTTCAACCATAAAACCGTTTCTATCACTTCAAATTGGCAACGTTACTCGAGTGGAAGCACAAACACTACACGTGTGGCGCCTTATGTTCCTCCGATTGTCCGTGGTCAGTGTTGGGTAAGATGATTGCGGGGAGAGGGAAATGGGTCGTGATATGACCGACGCTGGGGAGACGGCGGTAGACAGGGTACCGTGGTAGGTTCCGGTAGTGAATTATGTGGTGCTTCATGCTCCGACTGATCTGTGCTACACTACTTCTGGGTTTGGTTGTGCTGGTGCATACGTGCTGATTGTAACATAGACACACATTTTCGGTCCACCCCGTTGACCAGGTGCGGCGAGACGGGGCGCGTGGCACGGCCCCGCAACTCGTACACCCGCGGTTGATGAATTGGCATTGGGCCACATACGTCGGAAGCATCGGGTTCATGATATGGTAATTTTATCGCTTCCCTTTAGCTGGCTTTATTCTCCAACGCAATTATCACATCGAGGCTAACATTTCTGTCACACCTCCGTGGTGGTGACTAATAGCTGCACTTCTGTGCCTACTGCGTTGAAAACTTGCGACAAGCGGTAAAGCGAAGAAATCTCGAGGAACGTGGTGGATAAATGGCCGGTGTTGAAAGAAGGTGCTTCCATACGCCGTATTTCTATTCAAATTATATCACGAGCGTCGTATACGAAACCATTCGTTCACTGAGACAAATACACACCTCCTCGAGCAGGAGGACTCCACACAGGTCGTGAAATCAAGAAGAAAGCCATCCGGCGTTTGATGCGAGTTCTTCGCAGCCTTACCTAAGTGATAAAACAATAAGAATGGAAATTTGCATCTGCACAAAGTGTCAAGAACAGTGCTATACATGTTTGCAGTCAAGAACTTAATAGTGAGAATAATACAATTTGAACCCAATCATGTTAATTGAAAACAATAAAATGAATTTTCATTCGTTTCACTGCACACCAATTTGCCACCGAATGTATAATGCTAGAAGCGATCATGAATTAGGCATTTTTTTTCATTCCCGCGTGCTGCTGCAGCATAACATGGCCCCTTTTTGTCTGCGCTTCACCCTGAACTCGCATCAAAAGCGAATTTCAAATCCAAGCGATAACAAGTTAGCGAGACACCGATATCATCGGTGCCAGAGTGCATTTTGTGGTCCTCTTTCACTGCGAAGCGCCAAGGTGAATGAGTCAGTTGATAGACCGTTTTTGTTCGCCCATTGGCGATGGAATCAGCTTAAAAGATGCATTTGCTTTTTTATTTCGTACTAAAAACGAACGTTTTCACGAACATTCTAAAATGGCTAGTGTTGATTTTATTTCCTTAACGCCCTTGAAGCATGGGTGGTAGTATTTAATGATTTCTTTTATTTTTGTCATCCTTTTTTGCTACCTATTTCTGGTTTCGGGGTTGATGCAAAATGGTCGAAACTGCCATCATCGAACACCCGAATTGTGATCAAATATTCATAATTCTGAAGTGTCTCGACAGATTGCCCCTTATTAACTAACTCCGGGATGCCATGGTCGTGACTAAAACGGTTCGCTGGTTGGAATTCAATTTATAACGCGACCATGACCGAATGTCACGAAAGCTGCATTACGTACGGGAAGCTGCGATACGGTGTAATGTTAATAACGTGCATTGAACAACATATCACGTTTTGACATTTAAATGTGGTTCTACTTTCTTTCCTTCCTGCAACCAACTTCTGTCGGATCGTGCTACAAATTGAACGGCGTGCGATAGTGATCGTGTTGCGCTGTTGGCTTTACTTAACTCGCACTTGCCTAAGACGATTAAGTTGGATGAAGTGAGATCATTTTGCTTTAAAGTAAGAGTTCGGCCTATTTAGAACACCAAAGATTATGTAAACAAATTGGTTATACACAATTAAAAAAAAATTACTGGAAATAATTCTAGACTTCACAATCGCAGTCGTAAAACAGTGAGGCAGTAAGACCTTTAGTGGCACTTTTGGCCTTACTTGCAAAACCCCGATGCAATCAGTGCACCGAACAATACAGCCTTTGAGTTATGTGCATCGGTGTGAGAGCGCGTTTTTCGAGCGTTTGCCTGAAAATAGGTCACTAGTCTCATATTTTTGCGCTACTCGCAGCCAGTGTAAACAAACAAACAACCTTTCTTCCTGCTGGAAACCGTTCCATCAAAGTTCATCGTTGCTGCCGTTATGCAACTACCGCACTGGTGTGAGCCTATACGGGAAGATCACTTGATCAATACGCGGGACCAAAATGAATTCAACTTTTTCCAACGTGCAGCGGTAACGGCGCTGCTAGCACCATCGTTACACAAAGTGAATGTAAGCACCTAGTGCGTATTGTGACTGTGAATATTCGATAGACTTGCGACTTCTTCATCCGTTTGCAGCGGCCGCAGTCCTACGCAATCAAACGACATCCCATGCGCGAAAGGACTGTTACGGGCCTTCACTCGACGTTGATGGTCCCAGCGAGCGAGCAAATCGTTAGCGTGCTGATGGATTTTTATACCTTTTCCAACATAATCAACGTTGCGGCCACGTGATCAATGAACCGGTAAACTTGGTGGTTTTTCCTCTGCTCATCGGACGCATCTTGCAAGGCGAGGTTTGAGAATTAACGCAAGCTTATCTAGCCTAATATTCTGAACATTTGCCAATAGTAGTAACTCGATCGATTAAAAAATATGAATATGAAACAGTGCTTTATCGATTAAAAAGGAAATTTTGATTTTGTTTTTCTAATAAGGCGAAAGTCGCTATCGAAAGAACATGTGTTCCATGACGTAAGAGACAATTTCTTCAGGAGAACACGACGCTGTCTGGGGCCGCGTATGTGCGTGAAATTGGAAAACCGTTTGCTGCACATGTTCGGTTTCGCACTATCTCCTGCAATCACGTTTCGGTACCCCTGTTTTCACAGGGCACAAAACCCGATAGGAAAGCAAACCCGACGAGGCGCGTCTTGACGCGCGCTGATTGCGTAACGTGAGAAATTTGCTTAATTTTTCTCCTGTCCGCTTGCAATTTGTGTGTGAGGACAGAAGCTTGGCTAATGCGTTCAGCAGTAAAGGAACGTCTTTGACCGCAGCACGTGGAGCATTCCGGCACGAGTGGAGCGAGTCCCATTTTAATGTTTTTACTGGGGAAACCCGTTGCGTCGTTTGCAGTTGAACTTCTTCGATGAGGAAATCTGTTTAAATGAGCAGAGGAATGAAACAAAAAAAAACATTAAACATGTGTTACATATAACGTAAAAATGAATTTCCGGTACGATTACTTTTAGATTTCAGATCCTTTTAAAATGATCTTAGTTTTAGTTCAGCTAATACAGCTATCAGTTCGTGTATATTAAACATTTAACATTTAACGGATGGCACTAAAACAGAAGCTGGAAACATTTATCACAACTTCAAAGTGGTTTTCGATTCGCGTGGAGCTCGAACCAGCGTTCGGAACACCAGCGATGATTTGAATATTTCTATCGTTGATACCCGTTTCGAGACATTTACAGCACCTTAGGGATGTAAAAATGAATCCATTAACATGGGTTTTATTGTTCGGTATTCATAGTGCCGATCCCGTCCCTCGCTTCAAACCGACGCTCTGCAACTGTTGACCTCACACGTAGCATCGGATAATACTATGTGGTGAATTATATGGGCAAGAAATATGCATTTTATAGTCTGCGGTCAGTGCCGCGTTAGTTACGGGGCGAGCTGGAATGTGTAAAACACCTAATGGCTACCGTTTCACGAACGGGTGATGAAGTTGTTAAGCGACCAGTAATCGAACCAAGTGAGGAGAAAAGTGGTGGAATCGTCCGAAGCGATCGTGCGTTGTTAGTGTCAATATTCAATGCACACACACACACACACACATACTACCCGCTCTGTCCACAGTTGAATAGCTTTTATTTGCGCATCCGTCACCGTAAACATGCTTATTCAATACAAACAACCGATTAGTTTGCATACATTATGCTTTTTTTTTAGAAATGATCGGGACGAGACTTGTGTAGATAGCAATAAACGTTTATAAACCAACAATCTGTCGACAGGGAGAAAGGTAGGGACCGATTCCGATTGATATTTGCACAAAGGAACCTAAATATGATAGCAAGTTTATGTGGCTAATATTGTCACAATACTGTCGCTTCTTGTGGAGTGAATAAATTAATGTGTTGAGTTTCATCAAAATAATAAAAATATAACCATAGTATTTCAGGTCAGCTAGCTAATTAAAAAAAAAAATACTTCAAAAACACTGACGTAACATTGCTTTATTATTTATTGTAGGTAAAAAAAACATTGTTTTAACATTTTTTTACAAAATGTTAAAAAATAACTCTTTTGCCTAAAGCTATTCGCAGTCTTTACCCTTTTCTGAACTACAATGAGATGAATTTAGAGAAAAGAATAGATATTCATCAACTTAATAACATAGCAGCCACAGACTTTTGTTTTCTCTGCTGATATAGTAGGTCATAGAGTTGTAAAATCCTAGAATAATTAAACATAAGTTTTATGTTTTCAATAAACTTTAATGATTGTTTATTCGGTAGAATATGACTTTAAACATGTTTTAAATCATGAAATAGAAATTAAATGTAACGAAGAAGAACTTAAATGTAACGAAGTGTATTAAAAAGCGTTCTGCTGTTCGGTCTAACCGTATTTGTTGTATTAATGATGTCATCTACAGCAAATTGTACAATAACCCAAAATGGTTTCGTTAGATTGTATCGTCCACAAAACCATCACCACCTTTCTTTCACCTTGCCGAAACAGCGAACGATTGCGGCGGTTGCGATTGGGCTCGATGTTAAGGTTGAATCAGTAGATCAAGTTGAATCATCATCACAACGGTTTGGCTGTGGGTGTCACAGTTGCACGGAATGTATGGACCAATAAAGCTGAGAAATAAATTCGGGTTAGTAGCATCAACTAACCATGGACGCACCATCATATTTTATCTACTCTACATTTTCCCCGTTCTTGCATAATAGCAGTCTTTCAATACAACATCATTAGGTTGAATCGTGTGCCATTTTGGTGTGCTGTTGCAACTATAACGAAAGTGTATGTTTTCTATTAATGCTAAATTGGATAGTTCTTCTTCTTCTTCTATTTGGCGTAACGACCGAAGTCATGCCTGCCGTTTAACCGGCTTTCTAGACTGATTTTACCACCATAGCTGGTTAGTCACTCCTCGCTAGGGGGAGACGGTCCGAATGGGATCATGGTACCGGTCCTGTCGTGTGAAAGACCGGCGCCGCTACCACTACACCACCGGGCCGCCCCAAAATTGGATAGTACAGTTATTGAAAAAGAGTAAAATAAAAATAAAAATGATTGATTCTACATGAAATGAATTTTAAAACATTTATATTTCTATATGTCATGTTCATACACATGTTGTATGTTATCTGCTTTGTTATATAATTAGCCGTGAATTATAAAGAACACATGTGCCCTACTTTGAATACACTACTTTCGGTGCTTAACGAACAGTTTCGTTTCGACGATTGCATCCCCGCAATCAACGGCTTGATGAATGTGGTTTACTAAACATGGTATGATCGGCTTTTCTCACCACAAACTGTAACTGAAACTTTACGATGGTGAGGGATAATGAAGATGCGATGGAATCGTGTGCTGATTCGGTTTGGGCTAGTAGTTGCTGCATTCCCCTTTTCTCGGCCGTCTGTGATCAAAATTTCACGTGCGTCGTCTTATTACGTTGCCCGTTTGAACAATTGCTCTGGCATATTTACACTCATCGCTTAATGGCTGTCGAGCACGTAAATGGAGCGATGTAGACGATCATGCACCCCGGAGGGGTTATTCGGTGACTCAAGGCACCCGAAAAAGCTCCCAACGGTCGTCTAGTTCAGATGTTATGCTTCTAGTGTGTGTTGTAAATGCTCTTGTGTTTTTTTCGTTTTTTTTTTTTGGTTGCCCTATTACACTAGGCCGATACTACCTGACACAACAGATATTTTGACACAGTACAGAAGTCATCATGCAGATTTGTTTACATTCGCAGACCATCCCACGAGTAACAGCGTGTTTTTGGATCCAGCGGAAGGTGTGAGGTCGGCACTTCACAGCCATGTTTGCAGATGAGGTATTTAGAGGCACAGTCGCAGTTTCAGCGTCCCCAGCGCTCCCGGGAATGAAGATGAAAGGGATCTTGAGTGTGGCTGTGCTACTGGCCGCTGAAGTGCATACTGCAGCACGTTACACAATCGGGTAGGATACGAAAAAAAAGAACAGCGATAAGTTAGTGTAGAGATGGTGATTTTACCGATGTCGGTGGGGCGGTGCTGGCTGCGCTCTGGCGTACTCGTGACTTGCGCGCGTCGCTTTCGGGAAAACGGCCATGATGCAATCGGACCAGTGACTTGTGGGATCCAGCGCAAAATTGCATCGCATCGCAGTGCATTTCTCGTATCCTTACTTTCCTCACACGTCTAGCTGCTTTATTTTTGACGACTTTGAAACACGAGAAGTGGTGGATATTTTGCGCCCAATTGGATATGAACAGCGAATGGCCATTAACATGTTAACGGGTAGCGATGTCTTTGACCTATGGTTCATGAAACGGACGTGATTGTCATAATTAGAAAACATGAATTACTCTTAATGTGAGTTCTGTCAACATAATAATATACGCTTCCAATAATAAGAGCAATAATTTTTAAAATGAATATTGACGAACAAGGTATAAATGCATCAAAATCATACAGATCACTTTGAAAACGATTGAAAAAGCCGGTTTCTACTCTAGGAGTCCAGTCATCTTGCAACCGTATAGCTAAGGTTAAACTCAGGCTAGGTCGTAAATGAACTTTGCGAAGTAATTCCACGACTTGCTTTGCGGTCTCATGACCATACACGATCCGCCACACACCATGCTATTACCACCGGTTGCTTTGTCTGATGATGTGGATGATCATGTTTTGAAGCTCGATAGTTTTGTTTTCGCGCGGGCGTTGCATCTTCAATTCGAACTTGGAGTAACCATTGGCCCAGTCCCGCGCACCGTACGCCTTCTGCATTATTTATAGATAATTGGCAAATGTGTATAAAATATGCAGAATATGCACCGCATGTCACGGGTATTCTTTTGCAACAGCCTTGCGACATTGCGATAAATGAAGCTATTGACCTGATAGCGGCTGTGATGACATCCACGTGGTAAGTGGTGATGCGAATGCATCGAGCATAGCGGCAACAAGCGCTACTACCTTAGCATATTATGTTATAGTTTTAGCTATAATTGTGAGCATTTTTTCAAACCTCCGAAGAATATGGAATACCATATGTATACGTTAACATTCGTCGTTTAGCGTCGATTAACACTCAATCAGATGTCATCAATCACGCAGTCAGTGGTTGCTTTCTTTATGCGATTAATAATCGCCATAGCTCGGGTTGCTAGGTTGCTAGCGTGTAGGTAGGTCTAGCGTTTGGTTTCGGCGTTATGTTTTATTGGAGCTTTAATCAGTTCGTAATTTCGTGCACACACTTACATAATCGGGAGCAGGTAACACGAAGATAGAACGAGAGGCAAACAGCAACAACAACAACAGCACCAGAAAAAAAAACACATAACACATCAAAGACACGACTTTTTTCCTGCCATAGAACGACGAATGTGTGTGTGTGTGTGTGTGTGTAGCGTTTGTTACGCATTAGACCAGCCAACAACGTACGAATGAGGAGGCAGGCGCTTTAGTGTGATCGGAAGGTCCATGTTTAACATTGGCCAGTTTTCGGCCGTGCAGCGAACGGCGCAATGCGGGTGCGAAGCCAGTGAAGCATGTGTGGACATGGCACGATCGATCGATCATGCCGCGTTCGCCCTGTTAAATTCGATTTCGTACCGATGATTCCCTGTAGGTAGGTAGGTGTAGCGTATGCGAACGGTGCCGAGGAGTTGTGTTGTTTTTGGGGTAATTTCTCCGGAATGCGCAACGCAACGAAGCTGAAAGGTGCGGAGCAGTTTCGCGTAACATCATCGGTGGGATTAAAGGGTAATCAATCGTTTCTTCCTCGTTCATATTTGAGGTTGCAAATTTGGTGTAAACGGTGCGTAGAAACACTTATTGGAGCTCCAATTTCTGTGCGGTATAAAACGCATGAAAACTCAGCATACGCAAAAATCGGCTATCACTCCAACCGAGCCCCAATAGTCCCCTTCCCAATCTTCGATCCATCGGGGGAGCGGTGAACGAGGCGTGACAAACGAAATAATAAACCCACTGGAGCCTGCTGTTGGCCTTTTTTTCGTGATAGAAAGACCACCACACAAACGCGCGGCACGCCACGAGTATCGACGGGAATGACGACGAATGATCGAGCACACGATAATGCGTAACAAAGGTTAATAGCAGCGCCACCGAGGCTAATTAAAGTGACGTGATTTGATTATTTGATTTTGTTAGCAAATAAACGCAACATAAGGTTGCAGGGTGCTTTTCGTGCCGCGAATACAGCGACAGTAGAACAACGGCAGCGGGGCTGCCGGGAAAGGAGCCTTCAAAACTACAGCAAGAGTGCAACGTTTTGCTCTTTGTTTTAAAAGATCGTAAACAAAATAAACATTTTTTTTTTGAAAATAAAAGATAACCATTTTGCTCACACAAACTCAAACCAGATTGACATCTTATTTGGCGACGTATGCTATTTTTCTGGGGGGCTTTAATGATAATTTAGCAGCACATAATTCGCAGCTTAATGACTAACCACAACACAACCATTTCAGTACTGCCCAAAAAACTGAAGCATATAATTTAAAACCCATCTCCGACCCATCTCGCTTCGTAACGCAGCTCTGGATTGAAATGATCGAAAGGAGATGAAAGTAAAAGTCAATCGCAGGTGGCTGTGATAGCTCGTCCCAGCTACGCAGCCGAAGAGCCAAACGTCATGCAGGTGCCAATCGGCACTTAAAGCTTCGGATAGCGTGAAGGTAGAAATAGAATTTCGACAAATCGTAAACCGTTACCCTTTCCGTGGGTAAGCGAAAAGACGGACCTTACCAGACTCCACACGCGTCTTGGTCACTGTCAACGCGTCCCGGCTGTCCTGAACTATCCGCGAAGGAGTTCGGGGCTATGACATTTTGATTTCCTGGTTACCATTGCGGGCAATAAAGTGCGCCCGGCCAGCCTTGGCGCTCGAGCAACAGGTTCCCTATCTAGCCATCCTTCCAACACGGCCCGGGGTGTACACACATACACACTCTCCACTACCAATCCGTTCAATTTCACACAGGCTTCTCAACACCGGCCGTGGCGGTGGTGGTGGTGGGGTGGAGAGTAAGTGAGCGCACAAGCCATTTTCGAGACTTTGGCGGTTATTTTCAGCGCGCAAGTAGCGGCTGGCCATTATCGAATCGGCATTCGTGAGCGTATGGTAGCGTATGGCAGATATTACGCAACGCAGCAGACGGTGGTCCCCGTTGGCATCGTCCCGTGTGCAGCCTTTCTAGGCACGGAGGAAAGTGAAGGACCGCCGCTATTTGGCCACCATCCACGATCGGCGCATCGTGAGCTCGTTGTTCTGTGCGCAGCGACGCAGGGTGCGCCATCCGGGAGTCACGGCCACAGGTCGACCTCTTATGGCTCATTAAATGGTGACATGTGAGTTGTTGAGAAGCTTCGCGCAAGAAAGTGGTACTGTTTATCGTCACATATTTGGAGCATTTAAGAGAAGCGAAGAAACTTGGCTGCACATTAACAGTTTCGCTTGATAGAAGCTGTGAGCGCACTAATTAGCAACTAACGAAGAAAACATAACGATCATAGAGATTTTCCAATCAGTCAGCATGAAACACTAAACATTGTGCGATCGCTCACGTCCACACGTGTCTATTCGTGCGGGCTCACATTCATTTTCGTTAACGTTTCCCTTCAAAACCAAAAACCGTCACCGGTTCCCACCCGGCCCGGTACCCGGTACAGCAGCACCAAACCATATGATTATTATATTTACTTTTATTTTGCCTTTATCGCTCTGCTGCGCCCGCAGCCTGCCACTGCCGGTGCAGTGATTTGGTTCGATCGGTTCGATTCGAACGAAAGACCTGTTCCGGGCGATTGCCAACAGTGCGGAGGGAAGCGGAATCTGTTTCGGGCATCCGGGAAACGGCGGGACAGCGGACAAAGTTTTGATTGACGAACGTTGGATAACACATCAAAGACGATCTCACATGCTTTGTGATTTGATCGTGTCGCCTCTGTTCGGAACAGACACGCAAGTGTTTAAGCGATCAATAAACGATATCCGTCATACTGCTGTCTGTCCCGGCATTGAATGATTTATATGCGTCGTACGCGCCCGTTTCCTGTGTGCCTATTTTTATGCGCGTTGTAGTTGTAATTGTGGCTATAGTAAGGCTACAGCCGCAGCTTTATATTTGGGCTATGTCAACTGATCCCGAATAGGATTACGCACTGCCTTCCTCCGCCCATTTCGGCGACAATCGACATCGATCTCGTTTCGACGTTCCCGTCACGTGTCAAAAAGCTCTAATTTTATAGGGGAAAAAAGTGCCCCTATTATATGATCTATTATGCAGCGCCACGCTCTCAACGCTGTCCTGGATCCAGATTTAAAAGGGATGCTTACGTAACCAGTAGGCAGTGCTCTCCAAATTTCAGATAATCTAGTGACAAATAATCCAAAGTAGCTAGCAGCGGTTAATGGACTTTGACGAAAAGCTTCAAAAATTGCGCGCCTTGGTTTGGGTTTGGGTAAACGTGCCAGGGGGGGGAACAGGATGGCTCGATCGCAACGGTTTCGAGCGGCATCTGCCGCACCGAGTGCGCAAGGCTTTCGCCGCACATCGCCGGCGATAGTGGATGGCTCGCTTGTCAGCCGTGTACCATGTAACAAAAGCGCCGCAAATTTACAGGCACTGGATGATGCATCTGGATGATCGTCTGACTCGAAATGGATTTGACCTTCGCAAGCAAGCAGTGTACCAATCGCGGCAGAGAAGTAGTACACGCGAAGAGGAGCCTGTCGCAGCAGGTAAAGAAAAGTAAAAGTATCAAAGTCGTTCCAGAAACGATCGAGCAAACAAGAAAAAAACGAGTGGGGGGGGGGGAGAAGAGAGAGAAAAACAGATCATGCCCACGGGGCGGGGCGAGACGGGCCCGGTCGGTGAGGGTGAGGAAAAAACAATCCCCAAAAAAGTGATTGTACGCATTCCACACAGCCTCCGGTTGTGTGTGACGTGACCGAGAAAAGGAGCTCGTATCGTTACACTCCAAAATCAGCCATAAATGAGTGAAGAGCGTAGGATGAGGTGCCCTGAGAAAGCAAATGCGGGCGGCACTGGAAGAAAACAAAATTAAAATTTGACCAAAAAAGCCACAGCCACAGCCTCGAAAAAGCCAGAAGATCATGTCGAAGGAAAATTCAATCCGCATCATACCGAACGGCTATTATGCAATTATGTGCGATGTGCGTTGCCTTACAGTTGCCAGCGAGCAACCAAAAAAGGGACCGAATGGTTATCGTAAAACGAACACTTTTGGATGTATCTTCTTAACCAGCTTGGGTATGGGTTCGAATTTCTTTGTTTTTCTTCACGCACGCCCCGCTACGGTCGATAATCAGTAATGGAGGATCTGTTGGGAGGATCTGTTAAAGAATGGGTAATGTTCGCTTGTTCACTTATTGCATTGCTATTAGGGAGATCATTAAACGAAGCGGCACGTCCTGTGGTGTAAAATTTTTAAGTCGCGGATACAGGCAAACTGATTGCTCAATACAAAATTGAAGTATCGGTGACATTTTATATAATTTTTTTATAACTTTTCACAAAATATTTACTTTAAAACTAAAACAGTTCACACACTTTTAGTACACAATTTTTCCATATTACCCCAAAATGAAAAAGAAACCATACATACAACCCGAAACCTTTAGTCCGATAATTTTAGAAGATTTTTACTATTTAAGTATTTATACATGTACACAACAATAAATTTCTGCTACACTGCTGTGTTAACGAATTATTGTTAGCCAGAATATATTGAATGAGACAATCGATATGTAACGGCACACATTCAATTTGTTACATTGAATGTAACAAAAATTTCCATAAATAGTTCAAGTACAATATGAACTGTTTTGATTTAGTTTTAGTGTAAAAAAATTTACAACAGAATAAAAAATTTGTCTGACGAACGCAACAGAACGATTATCAGGGTTAGTTAAAACTGGTTAATACATAATTTGTTGCCATTCAATATGTATGCATTAATTGTTTGTATGTCATGATAAGAAATAAATATTGCCCATCAACTATGAAAAAGATAGCCATTAAATGTGTTTCATCCCCTTCACTCCGTGAAAAGCGTAAATAATTATTGAAGATTATTTTCACCACGAGTAATCGTAAATTTCGTTGACTTAGTCCTTGTTTTTTGTTTACCTTCCACCGAATGACTATAACACTCTCGAGGTTCTTTTTCGATGACGATCGCGTCACCATCAAAGCCGGCAAAACGGCAAAAAGATGCAAATCATCCTTGGCTAAAATTAACAGAAACCTTCCACTCGGACTCGTTGGACTCGGTTTATGGTGTGCGGCACAAAAGGATGTCAGACTACTCCAGTACGGCGCATGGAGTGGAAGGTGTTAAGGTCAACAACCATTCCGAGGCAGCCGGTACGCTGTTGTGCTGCGCTCCGACTGCAGTGTAGTATTCCTCTTCTCTTATTCTCCGTTGCCGTCTATTGATACTATGCGATTTGTGCCGTATGATTTCGGTACGCAAAACGTTTACAACAATTATGTTACTGTGGCACGTGTCGTTCATGGTTGCATTGTGCTGTTAATGTTTGCGTGTTAATCTCACGAACCGTACGGATTTTAAACGTAACGACATGTCAAACTCTACGTACTATCGATCGAAAGCATGCACCCCAATAGCCCCGGGTTCATTCATAAATTGATCTGTCTTCTTTAGACGATGCCTCGCACCGCTTTTCGTAAGCGGTGTCTCCGCGTCACCTGAGAAACTGTAATTGCCATTATGATGAGGCGACCTAAAGGGAAACAATAACAACAAAAAAAGAGTTAAACATACAGGTTGTACGATCGCCTCAGGCTACGGGGCGAACAGATCATGCAATGAATGTTGAAAACAGCGGTGTACATTGCGGAGCAGGAAAACCTTTTTGTCGGATTTGGTTGTCAACTTGTTAATTAACTAGAAAGAGTTATTATTGGACTATTTTGATGCTCTGTTGAATGTAATGATTCTAGATGATCACATGAAATATTTGTTTCGATTGATATTAAGCTCATGTTTATAGTCCGCTGTGTAGTGAGGGAAAGATTTTAATTAGTAAAACTATCCTTTCTGAGTAATGACCGGGTCAAAGAACGATATCAAAACAAACAAAAAATGGAAACAGGAACATAGGCGAATATGAATCCGAATGCACCAGCGACCTACTCACTTGACCTAGGACAGACAGTACACTGTTCATGGTTCATAAAATTTGAATTATGTTCCACCGTTGCGGCAGCTGAAGCGGGTGAAAAGCGATTATATGAGAAGAGGAAGAAATCACCGAGATGAATTTTGAATTTGAAATGAGTTACAGTGCATGGCCTGGCAGCAGCATCGAGATGTCTCTAGAGTCTAATAGACCTCTAACGAGCGTAGTGTAGTGCAGAGCTGGGGCCTAGTTGTATCATCCATAGCAGCGAGACCGCACCGTCTCCCACTGGTCTTAGAAACGCTTCCATCAATCGGTTGAACAAATAACCTCGTGGGTTGGTTGATTTGTATTTCCGTCAGCGGTCGGAAATCGGCACCGGCTGGGGTTTTCAGTACGACTGATTCCACCATTTTCATGTCCCACATAGACGACTGCAAATCTTGGCGTCAAAAAAAAAACTTGTTCAGTAGCGATGTCTACCTGGCTGCTGCAGCTGCTGCTATCTCCGGAATTGAAGCTTGAAATGGAAAACTAGTATTTATCGGTTGTTTTGCAATTTAATCGGAAAACAAGATTCATTGGGTTTGCTTTCAAATTTTCCATCACTTACATCACGTGGGAATGGTACAGGAAAACCACCGATGAGCATCGCCGGTTTCGGGTAATTTGGCCTTTGAAAATAAGATTCTCCATTGCAATGACATTGTCATTCAATGTCATAATTGCAATGGCGAAATCACAGTGGTAAAGGCTTTACACGGTAATGTGTTATTTGTTTATGGCACAGAAAATGCTTGCAAAAAAAAACTAAAAACGAAACAAACCTCCACCCCATTTCGGTGACACTTTTATTTGTATTTTTATTTCCATATGGAAAATAACAGTAAAGCTATTTCGTTTGATGCTATAAAAGTGACAGTAAAAAATGTGTCCCAAATAGTTAAACGCTCATATTCCCCCCAGCACACACACGTACACACATACAGGCATGCCTATCGCGCGCTCGTTTCCATTACGGCACCTTGTGAGGCGTCGTCCCCGGTCTTCGTACTGCTGCTCCTGCGGTAACCAAAGTGCGAACTGCAAGCTCGTTTCACGCAACTGCATCCTGCGACCCGCTGCTGCTGGTGGTCTGCGGCCGCTGGTGGGGCTACTTCGGAATTCGGTATCACTGTCGCTTTCGTTTGCCCGCGCTTCCCAACCGACATTCTACTACATCAGCGTATGCCATGCTATCCCGCTCATCAACGCGGAAAACCCATTCATTTTACCCGCCGTCTATGATCGCGAGGCCGCCCTAGCGCATGTGTGTGTTCGCGCGTGTGTGTGTGTGTGTGCGAAAAAGAGTCAGTAAGATGCAGGCGGCAGCAGGCATACTCGCCTTATGCTTCAGCTTTTTTTGGCGAATGCTTTCGCTTTTCTTTTACTGTGTAGCTGAATGAAACGGGGGAGAGCTTTGGATGGGGCCGAGCAAGCAACCGACCGGCAGCAAAACTACGCGATAGAGGGGAGCCAGCCGGCTGGAGAACGCTCACCGTAGCCTTCGCTGCCGGCCCCGGGGTTGGGTGTCGAACGAAACGCTAGGCTTCGGCTGGCTATGCAGAACCCCCCGCCAACCGACACACAACACGCGCCAGCCAAGCCAGGCCAAGTGTTCGGTTTCGCGGGAGAAATGGAAGGCGCGCAAGTTGTGCGTTTTTTCGGTATAAAATGCACGATCTTCTTCAATTTATCGACAGTATCAAGACCAGCGTGGTCAAGAAGTGTAGTGTGTGGATTAGTTCGCCAACCACCAAATCCATGCGTCGACCATCCAAGATGAGGTCGTTAACGCTGCTGGTTAGTGTTGCCCATGGGCATAATTGTGTGGGAAACTGGGGGTTTCTAGAATAGTTTACCAATCGCAACCGTCCAGTTGAAAAGTGTTCCGTTGTGCCTGTGCCTGTGTGCCGTTTGTAAACAACTCTAGGACATTGCGATAATTAACGATAGCGAAAATAAGTGCCACCGCTAGTTCGAATGTGATCACCAACTATGGACAATGGAAGCATAGTTATCTCATTGCAAGCCGGATGGAATATGGCACACGGTTATGCGTTAGTGCTAAAATAAGATCCTTAGAAGCGCGAGTATCGGTGATGAAGGTTTGCACTGAAGTACAGTGGTGGAATGTTGCGCCATGTGCATCGGTTTCGCTCGTTTGCCTTGTACGTGCTGCCTAAAAGGATGTTAAACGAAAAGCCAGTGGCACCTGTCGTTGTAAACGTACCTCACGTGATTGACTTAAGCATCATCATCAACAGCAACGTGAATTGAGTAAAATGTGCATGCGACATGTGCGATAGAATATGCGTTCATATCGAGATTTGTTGCTCAGCCTCGAATTATATGATGAATAATTGGGATTTTTTTGTCAGCAGATCGTATTTCGGCGGCACAAATCCAACGTAAACTTTGGAATTGTATTAAACTTGGAGAAAAGTTCAATTTTCCTCCTTTACCTTTAAATTTGTTGTACACATAAATAGCGGTTTAGATAATTGAAAAGAAATATTTACAATCGATCAATTCAGTAATCAATTAAATTGTTTAAAATTCTATTCTTGCCAACACATACACGTTATAGAGCAGCTTCCACGGTTCGTAAAATGGAGAGTGTTGTTAAGTTAATCATTTTGAAAACAAATATTCAACAACTTCCTTCGTGAAATTTCTCGCGCGTCGTGAGATGGGAAACGTGTTACTATCGCTTTTTTTTTGTTTGTCCCAACGTTATGACAATTTCGCCTACCATAAAGTTACGTCAGATGGCCAATCTAAGAAATTGACCCTGGCATGTGAAACGTTTGACCGAAAACAAGTGACTTCACTCTCACTGTTCGTCCCCTCCGCACACATCCATGAACGAACTTTCTTGCGTGAGCTCATGAGATGATTTAATGTTTTAATCTACCTTACTCCCAATCGTCTAAGTAACTTTACGTGGCCACAGTGTGAACGGTTTGCCACTGTTACGTAGCAGCGGGTCCGTCGTTTCAACAGGTCAGCAGTGTGTTTTAACGCCGTTCCTTTCCAACTTTCTCCCACAGGCCTTCCTGGGCTGCCTCTGCGTATCTCTGGTTCTAGCGGACGACTCGGCGGTGGCCGTTCGACAGAAACGAAGTCCTGCTCCGTTCTTCTTCAACAAGGGTCACGACCACCACGAACCAAAGTGCGTCTGGGAGAAGAAGCTGGCCTGGAAGGAGGACTGGAAGAAGGTCTGGGAGTCGAAGAAGGTCGAGGTGTGGAAGTCCGAGTGGAAAAAGCAGCAGATCCCGGTCTGGAAGGTGGTGGAAGTTCCGATCTGGCGCGAGGTAAAGGTGCCGGACTGGAAGATCATCAAAAAGCCGTACGTGAAGGAAACGGAAATACCCGCCTGGAAGGAGGTGCAGGTGCCGGACTGGAAGAAGGTCAACAAGCCGGTGTGGCGCGAGGTCCAGGTCCCAGTCTGGAAGGAAGTACAGGTACCGGAATGGAAGCAGATCTGGGTGCCGGACACGGTTAAGGTCGGCATCCCCGGCGAGAAGTACCTGGGCAAGGACGATCACGGTTGGGAGTACACGAGCCATGATCTCTGGAAGAAGAAGATGGTCTGGAAGCCCCTGTGGAAGAAAGTCTGGAAGACGGTAAAGAAAGAGGAATGGAAGACCGAGAAGAAGCTCGAATGGAAGGAAGAGTGGGTGCAGGTGTGGCGTACCGAGAAGAAGCAGATCTGGGTGAAGAAGAAGGAGGAACTGTGGAAGGAGGAGAAGATCGAGATCTGGCGCATCGAGAAGAAACAGGAGTGGGCGACCGAGAAGAAGCTCGAGTGGAAGGAAGATTGGAAAGAGATCAAGGTCCCAGCCTGGAAGGAGATTCAGGTGCCTGCCTGGAAGAAGGTGTGGAAACCGGTCTGGGAGAAGGCCTGCGTACCAGTCAGCCACGGATGGCATTAGTCGGCAAAGCACCCTAGCAGTAGTAAGCACCCAGTAGAACTCTTTCTAGTGGTTAGAATGTTAGGATTTTGTTTGTTTGTTGTTGCTCTCTATCGTTTGCCCTTTCCTTTCCCACGTCTTCCCTGTTAGTTTGTTATGATTTTTGCTTTTGTTTTGTATCGCGCTCTGTGGCACTCGTCTTTCACATTCATTTCACCTTCATTTCCCCCCCTTCATTTAGTCGTACTATTTTCCATCTTCCCACCGCGCTCGTTTTGTTTTTTTTTCTTCAAATGCTTGCAAGAGAAGAAAAATTTGTCAGTTTCGACACATTTGCATCCATCCCAAACGCCCGTAACGTAATACCGGTGGCCAGCTTTCTGCGCAGCAAGCTATTACATCATTCGCCCGTATAACGAAGTTCCCACCAGATGCTTCCAATTTATTCATCAGACATACACACACACACACACGGTGCTCCTTCCGATCTACGTGTTCCGACTTCCGACCTACCGCAATTGTCCATCTCTCTTCGCAGCGCGAAGGAAGAAGACGTGAGGCAAGGCTTTTTGGTGAATCACCACGCGCACGGCACAGCGTCATCTTTATTTTCCGTCCCGTCCATCCTCCAGGTTGGGGGATCCTACCGTGGGATGCTGGCGCATTATACGGCGCCAAGCTCCCGCGGAAAGCAGATCGAGAAAGAGAGAAAGATCGAGAGTGTAGATTCTCCACGCACAAACATGAGGGTCGTCTTCATGGGGTTGCGATGAAAAACTAATGATTTCCTCCCTTTGTCTGACGAAAAAGCAGACAAAAGTAATCAACCCGCTGCTGTGCATCGCGAATCAAAGAAGACACACGCACACACATACGTGCACCTGCATCGCCTGCTGATTCTGTCAGTGCGATCACTGAGAAAACGCGCGCTTGGCTTCAGTTTCATTCATTGTTTTTAACACAGCAACGACGACGGTGGCGACGGTAGACGACGCGGTAGCCAAGCGGAACAGCCTACCTTGTTTTGATCGACACCACAAGGTGCAAACAACGGTGACACTTGACCTCCCGCTTTTGTCGATTTATGGAACCGATGTGAGTGAATATGTTCGTGTGTGTGTGTTTTTTTTCGCATAACAGATAGCGTGTCGATTGATTGCAATTTGGGAGCCAATTTCACCGCATGTAACATGAGAAGTCCAAATGTGATTCGGATTGATCGGCTAGACTTGTGGCGCGACGGATGTTGGGCCACATTGATAGGCGTTATAGTGGCGTGAAATTTTTTCTGTGATTTTATTTTTCTCTTTCTCTCGCATAATCAACGGGCGAACGAACGTGGATCAAACAAATCAAATCGGTTATAATGCTCAGCACAGAAACTTTGTTTGATTTGATGATCATTTTTGATTCTCTCCACTTGATCTTACGTCGATCATCGTCTAAATTGCATTAGTCGTGGCTTCACTTGTTTTTTTTTTTTTTTGGTTTGTTTTTTTCGTTCGACTGCGCAACGATGCGGAAGTTTTCGTTGCGAAATGGTAGATGAGCAACAATGTTGGTTTTGATTGGAAATGAAAATGAAATTGAATGCTCTTAGCGGTGTTTTGTTTCACTTTTCGTTTTCCTTCGCTTCGCATCATAATCAACTACCGGTGGTCAGCTGCGGGGGAGAGATGCAAATGTGGCTGCGAGACGGCAAATTGAAACGAAGCGACACTATTAATTTCCATCCGTTTCTGTTCCTTTTTCATGCAATCAATTTAGTCAGCATGTGCGAACGGTTATTGAAAACATTCCAGAACAACTATTCCCACCTTATCAAAGCGGTAGCGAAACCTAGGTTGCGAGAGTGTGTAGGGAGCTGCTGTAACGAGGAGGCAGTAAAATCGTAAACTTTTCGGGACAGTGCGCTCATGGACAGCACGGTGATTGTCCAAATCTGCCATATGAAATACAGAAAATTAGGAACCCACTTCAGCGCGTTTTCGAACGTAGGCACCGTTCTGAACTAACGAACAGGAACACGCTATCAACGAAAAGAAAAAAAAAACAAACAAACCATGACTGCATCCAGTGAGAACGCATCGCATTCAAAACAGAAGTACCTCATGCAAACTTTCACTCATCGTACCTTTGTAAATATTCGTGTAAATAGTTGTTATTTCATCGATCAGGCGAATGATCCATTTGTCAAATTAAAAATGAACTCTGAAACAAGAAAACCAGCTTTGTTACCTTCATTTTTTTTTTGGGCAACGGCACCACACGGACGGGTACCGTTGTCTGAAAAAGGGCTTCCCGGGACCGCGTCAGAAAACGCAGCCCCACAAACGCGAAAGAAAATTAAGTGAGAAACAGGTGGTATGTGAACTCGACATAAATCCGCTACAGCTCGGTGGCAGCTTCCGGTTCCGGAAGATTCCGCACCGGCTGATTCGTATCGAATGGAAAGCGCGAAATGGACTTCTTTTTATTTCCGACAAAACTAAAAAAATATATATATGTACACAGACATAAACCGGCAGCTGCCCAAATGCGTACGAGCAGGAAAGTGGAATTTCTATTAAACGCTCCATTAAAAAATCCATCCAAACTGGGCGGCGTACGGTGCGCGGCGGGTGCGTACACGCCGGCAAACGATCACAAATCATTATCGCATTTTGTGATGAGCCGCGCGGCGCGGCCTTCATCAACCGAGTCGCGAACGGGGAAATGCACCATTTCAAGCACTCCAGTCCGGGCGAAGTGAGTTTTCCTTCCCGTATGCCGCAAATAGTCGCTCTTGATCTTCATTTACGCGCAATTGGCATTCACTTTGGCGTCTCTTGCCGTCACAGTTTTCCCCCGTCC